>JAECUM010094136.1:0-31986 GCA_016617855.1 Megalonaias nervosa | reverse complement strand
CTTTGGCAAACGATCGCCTTCTTTCGTTTTTCTCAATGTAGTCTAAAGTGATGCCTTCCTGCTCCCAGTATTTCTCTTTGAATTTCTTTTGGTCTTCGGGAGTGTAGCACCAGGAAGGATATCCACTGGCTTCTTGTTTCAGTTTCAAAAAGGCATTCACGTAGTCTGCGAAAATGCCTTTTTGAGTCTCGTTGCCCTTGTGGTATTTTTCTGTCTTGGGGAAAGTGGTAAATTTCGTACACTTCTAACAGTTGGTATCCCAAGTCCAGAGTTTTAAACAATTCCACGCTGACCCACGTTCCCGTCAACGCGCGTTCATCCTGAGTGTGCTGACAAGGTCGGTCGTGGTTGCACGTTTCGGCACAAGTACGGCACAAGGGAAACATCAGTTTTCCTTGGCAATGGTGAGGTAAAACGGGATGGTACAAGTACGTGGGAGGCAAGACTTTGCACTTGATCAATCCTTCGTATTGTCTAATGTTTTCCAGGTCGATGTGTTCCGTCAGCAATTGTGGGTGCCCTGCGGGAAAGCGACAATAATTGCACACATACGGATACAGCGAACACACGTCAATGTATTTGATTTCTTCTCCTTTCTCCTCGTCGGCTTGGTACAGCAAACAGGTGGAATTCGTCCGTCCTCCGTACAAACTGTCCCGTGGATTCAATGGGTCCACCAGCTTGTAACTTTCAACGATGGGCTTAAACTCAGGATCGGTTTTCAAACGGTGATCGTACTCGTGTTCCCACATTTCCACCACTTGGTATCCTTGCTCTTCTAACATCAAGCGCCGCTGACAGGTTTCCTGGTACAAGTCTTCCATGGTTCGTTGTAAAAACTGATTTTTAGTGTCACGTTGAGTGTAACAGATGGGACAACCGTGAAATAATCACCCGTTAAACTCGTACACGATCTTGGGGTTTCTAAGTCCCACCCATCCACCGAATACCTTCCGATGGCTTTTTCGCCACCTCCGTTGCGAGCGTGTTGGATCCATTTGTCTTTCTTGTCGCACAAGTAAGGTAACCAGCGTAGGGCTTTGACCGAGTATTGACGTTTGACAAAGTTCGTCGTTTCTGGACTTATGACAGCTAAGGTGTTTTCGGGCATGAATGGTTGGCGGTACACTAAGGAACACGCTTTGGCAATGGTGCCAGCTTCTTTCAAAGGATCGATCCCTCCGTGCTCCATGAACAGTTCTTTCTCGAAATTTTCCACAGCAACACCGTGAAATGCCCACGTCGGAAAGACGATATTTGAATATTTCTTCCTGAAAGTCAAAAGGGTCCGAGGCGTGAGTGTGGTACCAAGCGTAGAAAGCTTCTCGTTGTTCGGTACGCATGTTGTCGGGATCGTAGTAGTGAGCCTCAAGCAAATGGGGTATAGAGCGGCATGTTGATTGGCTTCGGTATTGAAGAAGTGTGGAAAATAACCTTTGGTCATTTCTGTCATTCCAAACGTTTTAGGCATGTGGCTCAAAGGCATGGCCAAGTAACTCATCGAATCTTTAAATTGCACTTGTCCCACTTGCATGGAAACGATTTTGGCTCCGTTCAAAGTCACTTTAGGACGTTCGGTGCCTTGTTCCGTATAGTATCTCAAAAGAAACTGCCCATCGTATCCCGAGAAATTATGAGCCATCACCGTGGCATAGCGATGACAATCTCCGTAACGTTCGATGTCCTCTTGGCTCCACGTCTCGTCGATAGGGTCTAGGATCCACTGGGCAAAATCGACTAGCGTGTTCGGTCCCCGAAAGATTTTTTCACGTCCTCCAGGAATCATGCAACAGTGAGGGCAATGAGTAAATATAGGCTCCTGGATGCACTTCTCACACGCTCGGTGAGCCACGCAGAAATTAGGAATGTGAATGCCAGTTTCTTGCATGCATTCGAAATCGAAAAAGATGAAATTGCCTTTCTTCTGGTCATTATCTTCTTCTTCTTCTTTTATGCATTCGCGTTCATGTCAGTGAATAGTATAGTATGTTTTATGTCTTCACGTTCGTTTCCATAGATGATGAACATAAATCTATCCTACCCAAATTATGCAACCGACTAATAACATATTTAAGTAAGAGAATAATGTTTTTGGGAGTTAAACATAAATTATACAATCGAATAAAATAATTTTTAGGCAAGAAAGAATAAATCTTTTCGAGGCATATGAAAGTGGCCCTGAAAAGGGCCGTTGTTTGTTATGTTAACACCATTCCGTTAACATAGAGGGCAGGTCTTCTTCTCTTCCTCAAACTTTGTCTAACCTCTGGTCCGTAGATGAGAGTCCGCTTCAGACAACCTTGTCTTTCCACATAGGTCCTTCGCTTCCAAACGCTTGTCTCTATGATCCTAACGATTCTCCATGATGATCTCACATACATGGGTAACTCCGTACGGAAAAACAACGACGATACGAAATTAGAGGATTCATCGTTGGTCCACATCTTTGTGACGAGAACAGGTGAAGGGAATGAAGTGAACCGCGGTTATTTATAGTGGAAGAGCGGATCGAAACGGATTGAGATTGTTCACCAATCCCAACACGTGTTACAAAATTCAGTCACTTCGCGGAGGCTGTCTTCCAATCCGAAGAGAGCTACCTATGACGTCATATTCCCTATGTAGGTGCGCTAGCGTCCGTACGCAGTGAATTGATGCGACATTGTTTTGTGAAACATGCCTGAAACTAAGAAGACAATGAATTTTGGTGCACCGGCTTTGGAGAGGAGAAGCGATGGCATAGCAGTGGCTACTATAGTCAATACAGGACTACTAGCAGAAGAGGTTGATTTCAATTGGGATTAAGTGGATTTTCCCTCTTCGCAAGAATTTGTTCCGGTACCAGCACCTTCGCCACCTTCTCTTTCTTTACCACACGTCCAGGATTTTAAACAGAGACAGAAAGAAGAATTGGAGAAATTTTTACAACAGCAGAAAGAGGCAGAGCAAGCCTTGAACAGCAACAACGAGGAGAGGCAAGAAGGAAACGACAGGAAGAAGAAGAAGCAGTAGAGAAGAAACAAAGTCTAGGAGAGAAGGAGAACAGTGAAAGTCAAACGGTAATGGTACTCTTGGACATTTTGGCAGAGTTAAGAAATCTGAAACAAATGTATCAGACTTCTTTATTACGACCCAAGAGAAAAAGACCTTCCCGAGCCAACCAGTCCAACCCTGTAACTACACCGGATATACCACCCCTAGTGATTTCTACTAAATCATCGACGGGAGCAAGTCCAGAAGTAGGCCTTGGCCGTGGCCAAAGCTTAAGGCAGTTGAAGCTGATGCTTCTCGTTCCTGAGTTTGTTTTTGTTCTAAGAAAAAACAAACACCCAAATGTCCTTTTTAGGGCCACTCATTTCTTTCGAAAAGAGATAGAATTCATTTTGCCAAATCAATTAAAACTCAAAATCCCTTTTTTACCCCATAATAGACGTGTTGTGAGTGCGTGAGTGTAGACCCTTATTCTAAACAATCAAAACCAGGAGGCACTTACGTTTTTTTCAGTCTGGTCTATTCTGGTACAAATATTTACAATCCAATTCACAACACAACACAACACTTTTTAAAAAAAAAAGTTCATAGACTTCTTCTCTGTCTTTTTTCTTTAGCTCTCTCTGTTTTTTGAATTTCTTCACTTTCACAGTTTTTTCCTCCTCTTCTTCCTCACTTTTTTCTCGTCTTCTTTTCTTTTCTGTCTTCTCTTTCTGAACGTGTCGGGGTTCTTCTTTTGCCGAGGGTACCGCTTCTTCTTCCTCCTCCTGCTCCTGTTGTTTCTTAGGGCAGTCTGAAGACCAATGTCCTTTCTCTTGACAATTATAACAGGTATCTTGACTTTTGTCTCATTTGACACTGGTCTTGCTTTTTTGACGGTCTGGACATTCTGTAGCCCAATGCCCTTTCTTCTGACAGATATAGCAAGTATCTTGACTTTTATCTCGAAAGGAGGGAAAGTAGTCCGTCGGCTTGTCTGAAGAAAACTTTCGTATGACACCTCGCAAAGCTCTAATCAGAAGTTCGATCTGTGTGGGTTCTTCCATCGTGCTGGTCAGCTTGAGAGCGAAATGAATACTGAGAGGGAAGGCACCAGCCCTTTATATATACACTGAGCCTGACATGGATATATAGGGGTCTATGGCGTTTCAAATGTAGTCATTTGACTTTTTGCAGTCAAGATGAAACGATCGCATCATTTCGTAAAGAAAGGAGAAGAAAGTAAGAGGCAGAAACGTGATTTATCGCCTCGCACATTAGCTGAAGTCTTGGCTCAAATTCATGCCAGCGATTTTGAAGATGAGATGAGTGAGCCAGAATCTAGGCCCAGAGAGTCTACACCAAGTCAAAGTCCATCACCACCAGTAAACCCTGAAAAGTACTTTCACATTCGAGAGGCTGACAAACGCTCCTCTAGAAAATTTAGAACTAAGGCCTACACGTACACTGTGAAGTTTAAAGATTTCAAGTCCGACGTACCACTGGAGAGAGCAGAAGGGTTCATCACCGATGTGTGGGATTCTTTGTTAACCACATTGAAACAGCAATGTGAAGCCAAAGAAGACGATCGTTTGAGACTTTCTATTCATCACGACAGTTTGAAGTCCCCCGTTTGGATCGAGTTTAGCAGCCCGGCAGAATTGACACCTTCCAAAGTCGTGGACAAGATTCAACACGTGCAACAATCCAACGACAAGTTTCACATCACCGATGGAAAAGCGACACTGTTCATGACCCACGTTTCTCTTCCCCAAGGGATCGGACAGAGCAAAAAAGGTATTATTGGTGGACAACCTTCTTAGCGTCAAGCTCAGCATCGTTCAAATTAACAACCCTCAAGACAAGATGTTTTTAGCCTGTGCCATCGTGGTGTGACAAACGTATGCCGACAAGAACGACACGGTAGAATGAAAAAGAGCCTGGAAAACTATTCAGCAATCGGACCGAGCCAAACAACGAAGAGAAGCAGAACTCCTGTTACAACAAGCGGGGATATCCAAAGACACATCCTGTGGCATTCCTGAAATGCAAAAATTGCAAGATGTCCTGGCTCCACGCTACACATTGAAAGTACACCCTCAAGAAGTGCGCGGACCTCTGTTGTTTCGAGGCAAAAATTTCAAAGACGGAAAATACATTCACGTCTATCATCATGATGAATATTTCGATGCCATTACCAGTATCACTGCATTCCTGGGATACGGTTATTACTGTGAGAAATGTGACTATGGCTATAACAATGGAAAGCAACACATGCATTGTGGATCGAAATGAAAGGGATGTTTGGCCTCTAAACCCTGTCTGGACAAAGGACAAGAACGAGTGCATTGCCCAGCTTGTCAGCGCACTTTTGTCAGTCCGACCTGCTACCAACAACATCTGAAAACGCAAGGTTCACAGCGGAAAAGTACTTGTCAGCTGCTGAGATTGTGCCCAACTTGTGGACAAGTGATACGTACCAATAATACCAAGGCGCAGGTAAGTTCAGGAAAGAAACGATGTCATATTTGTCACCCAATCGTGGACTTGGAACACGAAAGCTACATTCAAAAATGCCATTCCAAACATGAAGAGGAAGATGAACAGAAGAAAGGGAATTTTATCTTTTCCGATTTCGCATGCATGCAAGAGACTGGCATTCACATTCCTAATTTCTGCGTGGCTCACCGAGCGTGCGAGAAATGCATCCAAGAGCCTATCATTAGTCCTTGCCCTCACTGCAGCAAGACTCCTGGAGGACGTGAAAAAATCTTTCGGGGACCGAACACGCTGGCCGATATCGCCCAATGGATCTTAGACCCCATCGACGAGACGTGGAGCCAAGAGGACATCGAACATTACGGAGATTGTCATCGCTATGCCACGGTGATGGCTCACAATTTCTCGGGATACGATGCACAGTTTCTTTTGAGATACTATACGGAACAAAGTACCGAACGTCCTAAAGTGACTTTGAACGGAGGCAAAATCATTTCCATGCAAGTGGGACAAGTGCAGTTTAAAGATTCGATGAGTTACTTAGCTATACCTTTAAGTCGAATGCCTAAAACGTTTGGAATGACAGAAATGGTCAAAGGCTATTTTCCGCACTTTTTCAATACCGAAGCCAATCAACACGCCGTTCTACCCCATTTGCCTGAGACTCACTACTACGACCCCGACAACATGCGCACCGAAGAAGCTTTCTACGCTTGGTACCACACTCACGCCTCGGACCCCTTCGACTTTCAGGAAGAAACGTTAAAGTATTGTCGTTCCGACGTGGACATTTCACGGCGTTGTTGTGGAAAATTTCGAGAACTGTTCATGGAGCACGGAGGGATGGATTTTGAAAGAAGCCTGTACCATTGCCAAAGCGTGTTCCTTAGTGTACCGCCAACAATTCATGCCCGAAACACCCTGGCTGTCATAAGTCCTCAAACGACGAACGTTGTCAAACGTCAATACTCGGTCAAAGCCCTACGCTGGCTACATTACTTGTGCGACAAAGAAGACAAATGGATCCAACATGCTCGCAACGGAGGAGACTAAAAGACCATCGGAACGTATTCGGTGGATGCTGGGACTTAGTAAACCCTAAGATCGTGTGCGAGTTTAACGGGTGCTTATTTCACGGATGTCCCATCTGTTACCCTCAACATGGCACTAAAAATCAGTTTTTACAACAGACCATGGAAGACTTGTACCAGGCTACTTGTCAGCGGCGCTTAAAGTTAGAACAGCAAGGCTACCAAGTGGTGGAAATGTTGGAACACGAGTACCATTACCGTTTGAAAACCGATCCCGAGTTTAAACGTATCGTGGAAAGTTACAAGCTGGTGGACCCTCTGAACCCGCGGGACAGCTTGTACGGAGGACGGACGAATGACATCTGTTTGCTGTACCACGCCGTCTAGGAGAAAGGAGAAGAAATCAAATACTTGGACATGTGTTTGCTGTATCCTTACGTGTGCAAATATTGTCACTTTCCCGCAGGGCACCTGCAATTGCTGACGGAACACATTGACCTGGACAAGATTCGACAATACGAAGGATTGATCAAATGCAAAGTCTTGCCTCCCACGAACTTGTACCATCCCGTTTCACCACATCATTGCCAAGGAAAACTGATGTTTCCCTTGTGTCGTACTTGTGCCGAAACGTGTAACCAAGACCGACCTTCTCAGCACACTCAGGAAGAACGCGCCTTGACAGGAAAGTGGGTCAGCGTGGAATTGTTCAAAGCTCTGGAACTGGGATACCAACTGTTAGAAGTGTACGAAATTTACCACTTTCCCAAGAGAGAAAAATACCATAAGGGTGACGAGACTCAGAAAGGTATTTCGCAGACTACATGAATGACTTTTTGAAACTGAAACAAGAAGCCAGTGGCTATCCTTCCTGTTGCCAGACTCCCGAAGGTCAAAAGAAATTCAAAGAGAAATACTGGGAGCAGGAAGGCATTACTTTCGACCACATCGAGAAAAACGAAGGAACGCGATCGTTTGCCAAAGTGATGTTAAAATGCTTGTGGGGCAAAATGGCACAACGACCGTGTTTACCCAAGACGGAGTATTTGACAGAACCTTCCCGCTACTTCCAGATGATTCACGACAAAACCAAATACATGAAACACATGGACGTCGTTCGTGAGGACTTGATCTTAGTCAATTACGAAGAAGAACTTGACTTTGTAGAAGCCGACGAATTTGGAAATGTCATCATTGCGGCTTACGTGACAGCCCATGCTCGCTTAAAACTGTACGAAGCTTTAGGAGATCGTGTACTGTACTTTGACACGGACAGTTGCATCTACATCGATCGCCTGGCTCACTGTCACCCTGTCATCAAAGGAGACCGTTTAGGAGCCTGGACAGATGACCACCCCAACAAGATTCTAAGTTTTGCTAGTGGCAGTCCTAAAGATTACGGCTACGAATACCGAGACCAAAAAGGAGAAGTGCACATCGAGTGTAAAGTGAAAGGATTGACTCTCAATTATCGCACCAGTCAAGTGGTGAACTTTGGCGTCTTGAAAGAAGCCTTGCAGTCTGGAGAGGATCGAAACTTTAAAGTGACCACCTACGAGCCTCACAAGATTGTACGTTTACCCACACCCCAAATCGTTAGTCGACCCTTGGAAAAAGTCTATCAAATCGTGAACTAAAAGAGAGTTCGGCTTCCCAATCACTTCACTTTACCTTACGGACACGCTGGGATAAAAAATGGTTCCAAGACGATAGCCACCAACAAGAAGGATGACTTCGACACAGCAAGGATCGAGTGAGAGACCCGCTGAAATTCCAAGTTCAAACCATACCATTTTCTTGTCTTCTTGCCTGACTATTGTAATTGTGCCAGTCCATTGGAAACGTTTCAAAAATGGCTCACGGATAGGGAAGGATTACATACTGCGAATGTTTTAGCTAGAACAGGATTTGTCTACTTGGGACCTGAGACTGGATTGGGATACGAAGTACAGTGTTTCAGTTGCGGTCTGAGGTTGCGTATGGATCGATGTATCTATAAAGATTCAGCTATTCTAAACATACTCGATGGTCTCCGCACTGTCTTTACCTTTCTATGGCCTTTCCACCCATCATACTACGGTTCAGGTATGACGGTACCTTAGAGAAGGTAGTACCGTTGTCCAGGAAGAAAAAAAGAAAGACTTCCAAAACTAGGCATAAAAAAGGAACGGTGTACAAGGTCGAGACTTCATTACGACTAGTATAGAAAGAGACAACGTCCAAGACTGATAGTTAATTGTGACTACGAAGACCAAGCGAGAAAGATGAATCCCTTCAGAGAAGCACAAATGAAGTTCAGACAGGCACAATTCAAGTTCGGTGATTCTCAAGTGGAGTGCGATGCCGTAACTTGCGATTCAGTATTACATCATGGGATCTTTGCTATGACTACCACTACACCTACCATGTAAATGAAGCTGTGCGTGTCAGACCTGACGATGCGAAAGCGATGCCACTCGTCATCGTACACCTTTTCACTTTACTGGTTTTCATGGTGGATGTCATCATTATGAAACCATGCGGCTACCACCCTACGGATGTCATCCAAAACTGAGCAAACTCCTGCGGATTTCACCGTATCCTCATCGAAATGAACCTGTGAAGAACGAATATTCGTTCCCTGTACGATTGCCTGAATACTGCGACTTTGAAAGTCGATTCCAAACCGTACGAGGAAAATGGCCAAAATATCTGGGAGGACCTACCCCCGATGAATTAGCCAGAGCCGAATTTATCTACTTGGGCGAAGGGGATAAAGTCAAGTGCTTCAGTTGCGGTGTGTCACTTCACGAGTGGGAGAAGAAGGATTCCGCTTACCTGGAACATGCTCGATGGTCTCCGGATTGTCACTACCTACCTTTAGTGGGACCTCGTATTGAAGTGGCATACCATGTCATTTAAGAAACCAGCTTGGCTAGGAGTCAAACGTTGGACAACACCTAGACAAGTATTTAAACCCTATTTAAAAAAATAATATTCAAAGATTACCAATCGAATTGCAGAAGAAGATCTATAAGGAAATTTCGCAGGGACTTGTCAGAGCGAAAATCTCAATTGGTGACAGAGGAACTGTTATGTCGAGAAATTCACAAGAGGAAGCTGACAAAAGTCAACAAACAAGTCAGATTTCTCTGGATCAAGTGTGCGTTCTTCCGAATGTTCCGCTTTAGACGATTTACATTAGAAGATTTTAATGCCATTCTTGACCGTTTCCTGGAATGGCAGTGACCAGAAATTGCTCACTACATCTGTCACTCTTGCTCTAGGAGAAGTGTTTGACTGACATGGTCATGGATACTTTACTAGAGAACATTGGTGGCTTGCCTATGGAGTTGAGAGGACGCATTTACCGAGAGTTGGTCAAAATACAAGTGAAACGCACAGAACAATTGCATCCGTTATGTCACCAATGTTTGAACCACTGGTACCTAAATGCGATAAGAGGATTGATTCAAATGAAAGTGTTCCAGTGGTCAGACATTCATCAACGGCCCGAGGGCGAGAAGGATTGATTTGTTACTGACTTATTTTACTACAAGGTAGACTTACTGTAACGAATTCCAGAAGAAGAGTTAGAGGGTTACCAAAATCTTTTACACAGTGTAAACTTAGTTCAAGAGGACACTTCTGAACGGTGTGTGATGTGCAAGTTAGTGACTAAACAATTTAGATTCGCCACTGGAGTACGATCATCTCTGTGCAGAAAGTAGACTTGTTGCCTCCGAGAAAAGGAGATATAAAAACGGACTTCCATGCCACGACCTTTATCATTCGTGATACAACAGATTCCGTGGAAGGAAATCAATGACAATATTCAAACGGTGGAGGATTACCATCGTATTTTACGAGAACTGTGTCCATTGAATTGGGGTCGACGTGTGGTGTGTGTCTTAGTGACTTGCTTGCTGGGATTTCGTTTACCGACCGATTCCTTGTGGACTCTTTACGAACAGTACATACCAACCAAAACATGAAAGTGGTCCCTTTAGATGTACACGAGAGACTCTTTCTGTTAAAAGCGTTGCGCTTTCATCTCGATACTTCTCGACCTCAACAGGAAAGAAAGATTCGTCAACTTTTAGGTACTGAAGATGTGTACGATGATGTGTGTGTAGCTTGTGACAGCCTTAGAAAAAGGAAAAGTCCACAGAAAACAGCTTCTACCTGCAAGAGAGGTACTGCCGCCAGGACTCAACCTTACATTCGCAAACCACAACCTGGTGCAACGGTGACTGCGTCTCCAGTAACCTCAGGTTCTTCCACTTCTCCGTTGCTGGCGATGCCTGCCAAACCCGATTTGACACGTGTCTTTCCTAATTTGATGAAAAATTGGAAACCCGCGTCTCCAAAAACTTCACCTCCAGTGGTGACACCCTCTTCCTCTTTAGCGTCAGTGGCGGCTGCCCACAAAGTAGCTGCCCCCAAAATCAAAGTCCAAGAGAGATCGGGCGTGTTAAAGAGTTTACTGGATTTGTCCAAGCAAGAACTGTCCCGATTGAGTCCGTTGCGAACCCCTCCACGACGTGTGATGCCTGCCATGAAAATGATACGACGAACCGACAATCAGTGGCGATGCATTCCAGTATAAAAAAAGACCTGAGGTGAACGATGGGTTCAGTGTTTCTGTGCTCTTGAACGCCCAAAGATGTCCCCTCAAAGACGTGCACAACGTCACCATCGTCGTTCTTCTCTCCAAAAAGGAAAAGGAAAAAGAAAAGAACTGCCTCCTCGTTTAGCCAAAGATTGGGACATGTCGGTCCTGTCCAAACCTCCTTCACCCATGCGAAAAAAAACTCATTCAAACCGCTTCCAAAGATGTCATCGATACCGTGTGCGAATGTTGGCTGAATGTCTTGAAAGGCACGATACCTTTGTCTAAACATCAGAAAGAATGCTTAGCCAAACATCTTCACGTTCTTCGCCAAATGTTCCAAAAGAAAATCCCCATTCGTCAAAAGAAAAAGATGTTGGTGCAACGCTGAGGAATTTTACCCCTGTTAGGACCCTTGCTGGGAACAATGGGAGGACCCTTGCTGAAAGGAGTATTGGGAACGATGGTAAGAGTCCTGGGATGAAGATAAAAAGGTCCAAGAAGATGAAAGGATTGTCTGGAATGAAATGTCCTCAGACGTGATCATTGAAATCCAATGGAAGGACGAAAACTAGCTTTAGTACCTTACAAACGATGGATGGAATACCATCGTTGGCAAGAACAACGGGCCCCGCATTTACATCCCATTCCTCATTTGACCGAGATGTACCAGTTACAACACGAATTGCAATCATTGATGGATCTCAGCGATTTGTCAGAAACGGAAAAATCTTAATGGTATGGTCAGTTGTTGCAACGACTGCAACTCTTTCACCAGAAAGCTTTAGACGAAACAGCTCTACCCTCTCTGAAAGATTTTAAGACTCTGATAAAAAGTCCACCACCACCACTACCACCACTCCCAGTGGTCAAGACAGATGCAGTCTCACGGATGTCTGAGGATGAAGAGGCACGAGAAGTCTTTCAAACACCGTCAGCAGCTCCAATCCCTAGTAAGATTGCAGCGTCCTTGTTGACCCCTTCCCCTACACCGCAACGAGAAGAACTTAAGGCTTGGTTTAAAAAGATGATGTCCACTCCTCCTTCGACAGAAGTCAAAAAGAAAGAAGGAAAACCAGAAGTGACAAAAGAAAAGAAGACCAAAGTCATCCCATTACCGCCACCTCCACCACTACCCTCGACTTCTACTCCCGTGGCACATTGGACACGTAAAGCCGTTTCTAAACCACCCCCTCGCCCCTTCCACGGCAGCATCAGTGAAGAGTGGATAACTTATTAAGAAATGGAGAAGGTGTTAGCCAGCATTTACTACGATCTATCCCATCCTACAGGTTACGGAGGAGTTAAGAAATTGTGTCGTGCTGCCAAAACTCGACGGAAAAGTGTCCGTTTACCTCAAGTGCAACGATGGTTACAAGAACAAGCCACGTACACCTTACACAAACCTATTCGACGAAACTTTTCCAGAAGTCGTACCCGAGTGGAGGGCATCGATCATCAATGGCAAGCCGATTTAGCCGATGTCTCTTATTTGGCCACCTACAATCGTGGTTATAAATATTTGTTTTGTGTCATCGACGTCTTTTCTAAATTTGCCTAGGTCGTGCCATTGAGTTCCAAATCGAACAGTGAGTTAGTGCGAGCCCTCAAACTGGTGTTGAAACAAAGCGGGCGCCACCCTCTTCGATGGCAAACCAATAAAGGCACCGAATTTCTGAACCAACCCTTCCAAAAACAATTGAAGAAACGTGACATTCATTTTTTCACCACCGAGAATTCCGAAACCAAAGCCAGTATCGTGGAACCTTTTCAACGCACCTTGAAAGAACGCATGTGGAAATATATTACGCATCAACACACTCTCAAGTACATCGACGTCTTCCCGCACCTAGTCCATGCGTATAACCAATCTTACCATCGGAGCATCGCACGTGCCCCCCCCCCCTCCAAGAAGTGACTCCCGACAATGAAGTGACCGTCTTCGAGCGCCTGTTTGGTACGTCCCCAAGAAAGATATAGTGTTGGCAGCAGGAGATTGGGTGCGCATTGGTAAAACCAAACGCACTTTCGACAAAGGTTACTTACCCAACTGGACCACCGAATTGTTTCGTGTCACTGAACGAGTACGTGGTCGTTATCCTCCCGTCTATAAATTGGAAGATATGAACGGGGAAGTGTTAAAAGGAACGTTTTACTTGCCCGAGTTACAACGTGTGACCAAAAAAGAAGACGCAGTGTACGAGATAGAAAGCATTCTCGATCGAAGAACCCGATAGATAGGAAAACGACGTGTCAATGAAGTCTAAAGTACGTTGGAAAGGATATCCTCGCTGTTTTGACTCTTGGATCGACGCTTCGCAAGTCATCGACTATAAAAAGAAGTGACCATCATGCCCTTCAACACAGCCTCAGCTACTGCAGTGACCACTCCTTCCCCCAGTTCTTCTCTGCAAGATCTACAAAAGCAACCCTTGTGGGTGTAGTGTGGAAAACGTGTGCCTAAAACGGAAATCGTCTTTTTCTTCCAAATCTTTGTGATGTATTGTGTCATCGGTGCTGCCATTGCCAATTTGAGTTGCAACAAGGAGACAAACAATTGTGGACCATTTTACTCAGCAGTTGCATCGGTTACCTTCTCCCCAATCCGTCCCTGAAATACTCCTCGAACGGGAACAACAACGGGAGCCTTGCGTCCAACGTCACCCTCCCAACAGTCACCATAACAATCCTCTTTTAGACACTCCTCTGACTTCCAGCGACCCCTCGGACACCAGAACTGTGGAATTAAGAATAACCAATTTTACTTGACGTTACCCAGTGACAGTTCCATGGAGGTGTTTCCCAAAAACACCTTATGCTGTGACACGGCCAAATTACCTCAGGTCATCCAATTGGATCACGAAGCCCATTGGGAAGTGGCTTTAGTGGTAATGATTCATCCTACACAAATCCTAAATATCCTTCCAAATCAAAACACATTTACGGTGGAAGTTCATGACAAGCAAGTGCAACAAAACTTCGATGAACGCACCACTACAAGTGACTCTATGAAAACACAAGAACCAAAAACTAAACGGTTCACCTATCTGTTGACCATTCCTGCAGGCTATTATTTTAGTGGTCAACATTTGGTGAACAGGATTGCTACCAAATTCAATACCGTGTTTGGCAAAGCCTTGGAGAAAACCAGAAAAAGTGTCACCCTCGAGTACCATAAATTAGCTCGTCGCCTACTGATCAAATTTTCAGAGGACAAAGTATTGGCCATTACATTTTGTCCTGAATTGTATGACATTTTGGGTGGAGATCCCAAGTTGATCAAGATTAAAAACGAAATACTGGCTGTTACCGGCAACTTGGATTTTGCGAAATATTTTCGATTCCCTGTAGAAATGAACCAAGGCCTGAATTTGATCTTTGTGTACTCCGATGTGTTGGAGTACAACGTGGTGGGACACACCTCCGTACCGTTACTGCGTGTCATTCCTTTCAAAGTGAATTCTGCCACAAACACTGACGAGGAAGGTGGAAACACCTATCACGTTCACCGCGAATTTGTAAATCCTCACTCTTTGCCTGTCAGTAAGTCGTATTTCGACACTGTCAATATTACTATAAAAGGAGATCTGGGACAAAATATTCCATTCACGAAAGGTAAAGTCACAGTGAAACTCCATTTTCGAAAACGATTACTCTAACCCCTTGTCAGTCATGTATCCTGTGTACCAAGGAGTCGCTCGACAACGAGGACATGGTTTAGGAGATATGCTGAAATCACCCATTCGTTCGGTGGCTCCCGTTTTGAAACCGATGGTGACACGGGGATTGCACGCCTTGAAAGATGCCGTGTTGACGCAAGGTAAAGAATTTCTCCAAAATGTCATCAGTGACAAACAAAACCCCAAAGAAGCTTTCTTGAGAGCAGGCAAAAATGTCTTGCTTCAAACAGGCATTCCTACTTCCCTAACACCACAGCAAGGACAAGGCAGAAAGAGACGACCAAAACACCTCTTTAGAGTACTTAACACCCCCAGAGCTATAAAGACTAAGAAAAGAAGAACCGTCGGAGACTTAGAGGTTTTTTGATTATTAAATCATAGAGAGAAAGAAAATGATGCACCGAGAGCCTTGCGTCTGTTCCAAGTCGGAACTGGATCTGTTTGTCCTGCCACCCACCATGATGACGATGCGAGAATCCCAATGGGTCGAATTTCATCCCGTCTCCTCTTTGACGGATTCAGCTCCCATTGAGTTTGAAATCAAAGGACAGCCCGAAGATTACATCGATATGAATAGCAGTTACTTGTACCTGAAACTCAAAGTGATCAAAACAGACAACACCAATCCGGGAGCCGATGCCAGAGTAGCTCCCGTCAACAATTTCATGCTTTCCTTGTTCAGCGAAGTGGATGTGTACTTGAATAACAAACTGGTCAGCAGTAGCATGGATACTTACCCTTACCGAGCGTACCTAGAAAATCTCTTGACGTACGGAAAAGAGGCCAAGAACACTCATCTGGACGCTTGCGTGGTTTGGAAACCTGACACCGCAGGTGAGGACAAGTTTAACGACACAGCCCTGACAGCACATGGCGATCCTCACAATGTGGGCTTTAACGACCGTCGAAAGAAAATCCTGCAAGTCCGTAGTTTGGAACTGATGGTTCGTTTGCATTTGGACATGTGGTTGCAAGGCAAGTATTTGCTCAACGAAGTGGATATTCGCCTGAGACTAAATCGCAGCAGTGTCGCTTTCCATTTGATGGCTCATGCCATAGAGTACAAAACCATCATCCAAGAAGCCAGACTTTACGTGCGCTGCGTAGAAGTGTTACCTAAAGCAGGAAACGACATCAGTCACACATTGAGTAGAACGACCGCCAAGTATCTGATACGACGCATTGAAGTGAAAACTTTCACCACTGCTGCTGGACTCCGATCCAAGATCGAAGATCATCTGTTCTAAGGACAGTTACCCAAACGTTTAATTGTTGGTGTCGTCAGTAATGCAGCCCTCAACGGAGCCCACGATCAAAATCCTTTCCAGTTTAAGCATTACAGAGTGTCCAAGATCGAAGTCATTCGCATGACAAGACCTTCTGTACCAGACCCTTCGAACCTAACTTTGCCCAGAAGAATTACTTGAGATTGTACTTGTCCCTGTACGAAGCTACCGGACAACTAGGAACCAACACCAGTCACGGTATTTCGTATGAAGATTATGTAGGAGGTTACACTTTGTGGGCCTTTGATTTTACTCCAGACCAAAGCAGCGACCAGGGACATTTCCACCCTATAAAATCAGGTCAACTGCGTGTGGAACTTCAGTTTGCAGAAGCTCTCGCCGAGACGTTGAACGTCATCCTGTATGCCGAATTCGATAATACCATAGAAATCAACAGTTTGAGAGAAGTCATTCTAGACTATTAGAAACTATGGAAGACTCTTATCCCTCTTTGAACAGTAGAGAATCTTTGGAAATGGAATGGGAGGATAGCGTGAAAGCAGATCCCCAAGACAAAGACGAAGAGGACATAGTGGTCACGTCCAGATGGCCAGAACAAGAACAACATTTAGTGTCGTGTTTTGCCAAACACCTGGCGGATAAAATTACGGAATTGACCAAGAAAAATTGCTATGGATGTCAAAACGATCATCCCAGTCAAATTCAACACGAGAAATGTGTGATGATGAGCCAAGAAGAAAAATGGGACGAGTATCTGGACGAGGCTTGGAGTCTCATCTCGGAAGGAGTAGTGTTGCATGAGTGGTATAAAGGCTTGCGTGATCATTCCTGCCCTCCATTGACTACTCTGGAGATCTATCGCATCGAAGCTCTCTTAGACCAGAGTGCGGAAACGAAGCAAAGAAACGGTTACTTGTCGGAGATTTTCAAACAAAAAGTCAGAATTGAATTGATGACTTATCATTACCTGTGAAGAAAAAAAAATGGATACCTGGGAACTTTATTACCATTTGAACAACAGCTCATACACTGCTTCTTTTAATCCTGTTGTGTGCGCTAAAGATGAACTACCTCATCGCAAACCTCAAGACCATCAAGCTTATGTCATCAACACGGACGACAGTCATCTCCCAGGAACCCACTGGGTAGCCGTTTACTTCCCTAAAGAGGACTGTGTGGAGTATTTTGATTTGTATGGATTACCCCCTTTGGAAGACGACATCATCGACTTTATGAGAAGAAATGCCAAGACGACACGATTCAATAATGTGAAGTTACAAGGCACAGATTCCATGGTGTGTGGACAATATTGTGTGTATTTTCATCATCAACGCAGTCATGGATATCCTTTAGAACATTTAGTGACTTATTTTGATCGTAACTCTTCTAGAAACGATGAGAGAGTAGATCGATGGTTTTGTGACCATTATGGCTAGCTTTTGTCTATAGCTAGGAAACGTAATGTACATCAATGGCCTCATGACTTGCATTAGTGGAAAGCTAACATGATTTCACAACGTTGTCAACCTTGTCAACAAAGTTTGTTTGATGTTATTGTTATTTGTTAGTTGTTAGTTGTTTGTTAAATAAAAAATATTGTGTTTTGATAAAATGTGTCTGTCGTTTGTTTTAAAAAAAACACCTTGAATATATGCTCTTTGACTTCTCTCTATCTCTCACCATGACATTAGCTATCATAGCGTTCCGATCCAACAAAAACCCATTAGGGCTGTTTTCTATCGCGTCCGCGTTTGAGCCATATAAAGCGAGTCAGTCTCCAGTCTGGCTCTCCATGGTTGACTCGTTCACCTATGAACATGCCTTCCAGACTAGCCAAGCTGAACGAAACTTACGTGAACTTACATCGTGTCAGGCAAAACCTGATACCAGAGCCTGAAGAGATAGAGAATGTCAGGATGTTGAAAGTGACCGAGGACCTGATAAAAGAACTCTTCAGAGAAGAAATCAAGAAAGAACAAGAAGAATGGACTGAGAAGCACAGACTTCAGAAGCAGGAGAGAGAACAGCAATAACAGCAGCAGCAACAACAGCAGGAACCAGACAGATTTTGTCGACTGCCGATTAGACACCAAGGAGTTCTCCTTTTCTTTCTGCAGAAGCAGACCATATCCTTTGGGAAAGCCTTCCGCCAGACTGGGACGCAGTCTTAGACAGTAAAAAGATTACCATCATTCCCCGTCAACAAAAACAGCCCTTTTCAGAGCTACCCCAACACTCTAGAAAAGACATACTAATTCAATTGCCAAAACAATATGTGTGTTTTTATGTTAAAAAATTGAAGTGTGTCTATAAGCACTTCGTTTCTTTTGTCAGTAAAAATCCAGACTTCGTTTCTCTGCCTTGTCCGATAGTGTGTGTCTGTGTTTGTAAGTAAAAAAAGTCAACGTGAGTGTTTCTTTTAAGTCCGCGCTTTCCATGTAATAGTAATAGTGGTATTGTAAGTTTTGGTGTCAGGGGATGTTTTCCTTCACGTCCGTGCTGCAGGGATATAATGCGAAGCGATCGTCAGTCTGGCTACGCAACGTTGACCAGTCAACAGTAACAGAATGAATAATAGAATTGCCAAGTTTCTAGAACTCTAAATGCACCTGGAATATGCCAGGTACATTTTAGATGAGCTGGCTATGGAGGCTATAGCCGAAGAAGCCAGGACAGAGGAGGAGGAAGAGGAGAAAAAGAAAGAAGAGGAGAAGGAAAAGAAGCGAGGGATCCTGCCTCACCTCATACTGAGACCTGTGTGTGAGGTCAAGCCTGAGGTGAGGACGCCTCCACGAACAGTACCAGCAGGACAACCAGCACCACAACCACAACCACTACCAGCACCACAACCTCTACTAGTACCACAGCCACTATCAGCACACAGCTTCATCATCCACGGGTGTGGTATAGGAGAAGGAGGGAACCTTCACTATCCCAGAGACGGAAGATTGGGGTGCTGAAGCCACTCAAGAGGCCTCTGCGCTCCCAGTCACAAATGTAAATTGGGTAAATGATTGGAGCAGGAGATGTGTCTGTGGTGCCCGGCCTGGGAGATGTCACCATTAGCCAGGTGCAGTTGGAGTTCGAAGGAAAAACAGCCCTTCTCAGGGCTAACCAGATCTCTAGAAAAGAAACACTATTCAAGTTGCCAATTTGTGTGAATGTAGAGCAGTGTGACTATAAATACTCACTCCTTTATTGATGTGTGTGTGTGTTTTGCGTTCGCGTACATTTGTGTGGATAGTAGAGTGTGTGTTTTATGCGTTCGCCTCCGTTTGTGTGGATAGTAGATATGGTGTGTTTTATGCGTTCACGTCCGTTTGTGTGGATAGTAGATATGGTGTTTGTTTTTTCTTCTCTTCCCGTCTGTGTGGATAGTAGAGCATGTGTTTTATGCGTTCGCGTTCGATTGTGTGGATAGTAGATATGGTGTGTTTTATGCGTTCGCGTCCGTTTGTGTGGAGAGTAGATATGGTGTGTTTTCTTTTTCTTCTCTTCCCGTCTGTGTGGATAGTAGAGTGTGTTTTATGCGTTCGCGTCCGTTTGTGTGGATAGTAGATATAGTGTGTGTTTTCTTCTCTTCCCTTCTGTGTGGATAGTATATAATATGTGAAGTGAGTGTAAGGGATGTTTTCCTTCACGTCCGTGCTTCAAGTATATATGTCGAAGCGATCGTCATTCGCGCCATTCTCATCACACACTTGAAGAGGACGCCACAGAGGACGGACGTAAGCCACGCCGCTGCCGAGGTGATACCAGAAATTTGCACAAAAGAACAAGTTTTTGACTTCAAGGGAGATGCGAAATACAACAAAGCAGATGCAAAGCGGTAAACACACAGGACTCGGGAGAAATATTCAGCCGAAATCGAGATTTCCAGCCGAAACTAACACACAACACCACAAGCACACAGCTGCAGGAGCAGGGAGTCTCACCCCACAACAAAGGAACAAAGGAAAACCGACCGCTGACCACCGACAGTAGACAGCTAATTCACCTAAACAGAATACGCTTTACGCTCACTGCCCCAAGGTGAAAGAAAACATTTATTTATTTATTTATTTATTTATTTATTTATTTATTTATTTATCTATTTTTAATAACAATTTAATAACATTTAACTAACATTATAGGAAAAATCCATTAATATCCGAACTTTAACACTACCTGTATTATTATAGCATAACTAATGTACTCGAACTTATACCAATAATAACTAGCGAAAATTAAAAGTAACAAACGCCCCTAATAAATCTACTATACTCTAAATAAAATTCCAGTCCCGTTACTACAAACAAATGGTACACAACAAAAGGATTGGAACTCACCAGTCCAACAACCAATCAAAATCGACCTTGCAAACGCAACATCTCCCGCCCGATAAACCCGAACAATTGAAACATTTCAATCCCTTATATTTCAATCCTCCAAATTGCAGTACTAGTTGAGATATCAAATAAAAGGATTGAAAATAACCAGGCCAACAACCAATCAAATTTAACCCTACAAACATAACAACCACCGCATTACTTACCCAAACTTTGAACATTTCAATCCCTGACCACTCCAATCCACCAAACCATGATACTAACTCACATATGTATAGTATAACATATTAACTGTAACTATATTTAGGAACCCACAACTCCACGCTCACCTAGAAATATCTATAATCTCTATAACAGATAACAAACAATATACAACTTAAACATAACAGCCGCACATATCAAATTGACCTTACAAATGTAATATTCACTTACCCACTCAAAAACAAAACGGAATTAATTTAACAATACTAAATAATTACTACACAGGATCTAAATCCTAAAGACGTTAGAACAATAGTCTGACGGACAAAACCAAAAGAACAAACTGCAAAAAGAAAGGATCCAAGGAAAGGAAGTAAAGGAGGAATACAGAGGACAGAAGAAATGAAGGAAAGAAGATCGCCCTATGCCTCTCCCGTGTTTTTTTTTTTTTTTTTTAAAGGGATGCTGGGACCATAAAACATGTGCTAGGGAAAATAGACTAGCAAATACCTGGGTGGGATCCTGATATCGGCAAGCCAGTGCTGAGCAAAGAATTCCCACTATGGACCCGGCACATATTTTATATTTTTTATATATATATAACAATTTTTAATTTTTTTTTTTTTTATTTTTTTTGTGTGGATCGGATCGGACAAGCATCAAAGCAAGGAGCAGTCCAGGAAGCTCTACCTGCTGCTCCACAGACCCCTTCCGGACAAGCGAAACCAAACCAGATCGAGGTACGATTCCTCCTCGTAAGAAGGAGCTATTGTAGTTCCCACTCGAACTGGACAAACGTCCCTCTCCTCACACTTACCCACAAGACAAGCGGAAACGGGCATAAAACGGGTGCTAGGGAAAACATACTAGCATATACCCTGGTGGGATCCTGATAGCGACGAGCCAATGCTGACTCAACAGATTTCCCACCAAGAACCCGATCATGAGGAAAAAATGTGGGAGTTGAGGAGAGGGGGCCCCTTTCCCTTTTCAAAACCAAGGGTCTTCTATTTGGCATATGAAGACCAAAAACAAAACAAACACGATCCTTTGGCTCCACCGTCTAAAATAAAAACCACCAAAACAAAAACTTAGTATAATAACGTTAATGGGAGGGCTAACCTCCCACACAATTGGAAATCTTTTTCGGCAAACGCACAAGTATGCTTAGTACACAAAATTCCAACTCACCAAATTATTCAAAATTCACAACCCCAAACGCTTGAACAATTGCACAGATGACTTACACAACATTGGTATAGGGCTATCCACTAGGATAACTGGACTAGATTTGACATAAAGTACGGCCTAGGCGTTGGGCCGGGGCGCGTGGTTGCGGGTTTAGGGGGTGCTCATGGGGTTGTCTCAGGGCGTTGCTGTGGTGTTTTGCGCTGCTGCCTTCTGAGGTCCTTTCCGCCTTTCCTCGTTGCCGGAGGCTGTGATGGCACCATGCTCACATCTCCAACAGACATAATGGCCCAGCTCGGGGTCAAGTGCCCAGCCCGGGGCCAAGGACCCAGCCCGGGGCTATAACCAGTCGCAAAAGCGCGTAAGTGCACAAGCGACTTAAATCCTTCAGTCAGTCAGTCATTCGCGCCATTCAACGCTGAATATAAAAAATGGCAAGTAACATGGAGAGGATGCTGAGATTGCAGGAGGTGGTAGAAACTAGATATGGTGGAGGGGATGATAGTTAGAATGCAGTTTGGGGCTTATAGTCCTCATAGACTAAGTATGGAGATTAACAATTTAAAGAAAGGGAAGGACATCTTAAATGAGGTGATCAGAATAGAAAGGGAAGAAAAGGAAGATATAGAAGACAAACAGAGGATGAGAGAATGGAATGAAAAAATTGAAAAGGAAGAAGAAAATGAAAAGAGGAAGAAACAGAAAGAGGAGGAGGAGAAGGAAAAAAAGAAGGTGGAAAAGAATGAAAAGAAGACAAAAAGTGTAGGACAAAAGATAAGAAGTTGGTGGAGGAAAAGAAGAAATTAGAAGAAGACAAAGAAGAAGAAAAAGAAACCCAAAGGCCCTTTTCAGGGTCACATCATTGCCTCGAAAAGATTTTACACTTTCTGGCCTAAAATGTTTTTTAGTTGTTGTATAATTTATGTGAAATGGGTCAATCCATTGCCTCGAAATGATTTACTCTCTCTTGCCTAACTTTCTTTTTAGTCTGTTGTATCATTTAGGTATGATAGATTGATGTTCATCAGTCTATTGTTGTGTTGTATATGTCTATGTCTCTAACCATGTTTCTATGTCTTTGTCTCTATATTGTATTTGTCCCTACCTAGGGTAGCCGCGCGTATTCAGGTCAGCCACTTGCAACATTGTTGCTAGTACTGTGACGTCACCCTACCTGTTCCATTCCTATTGTCCCTATACAAAATTCCCTTGACGCCATATCGTCCCAGGGTTTTGATTTTGACGCTATAAATCTTGACGCCATATCGTCCCGGGGTGGGTGGGGTCTGTAATGTATTTTCCCATTGACGCTATATCGTCCCCCTTCACTACTAGTGGTCACTGATATTACTGGTAATCTCAGCTTTTATAGCTACATATTCAAAGGGTCAGTTCAAAAGTGTATATTAATGTTCCACATGATCCACTTTTGCAGAAGTTTTAAAAGATAGATTGCTTGTTCTAATAGAAGATTATTCAATATTTTTACCCATTTGTAATTAACATAATGTAATCTTTGAACTCCCCCAAACGTTTCCTAGAATATTTTTAAGTTTTTTGAATTATTATTTTTACAGTTAGATGGTTAAAATGAAATGCTTCTTGGACCCCGCCGCTACCCAAAGAATATTTCTTGATCCTCCACTGATTATATTTTAATTTCCTCTTCATATTGTTCCAAAGCTTGGCTTTCATTGGGTTCATCATATCCATGTAATATTAAATTGTTTCGTCGAGCATGGGACTCTAATGGTCACAACATTTTCAAGGGTATGAAAAGTACGTTCTTCATTTAGTTACCAAACGTATTATTGACTTTGCTCTTCAAATCTGGTTATAGGTAAGATCGAGTGGATTTAGTTTTCGCAGTATACCATTTAAAGAACCACGATACTTTCCTCGATATTCTCAAAAACAATAATTGGGATCATTACCAGTGAATACCGTTAAAATTCCGTTTATATTGATAATCAACCTAGACTGAGTGGGTTTTTTGTTTTGTTTTTGCGGGAAGTGTTTCTCGTGCCCTAATGTGGTTAAATACCGGCCGTTATGAGAAGAAGACCGACGGCTAACAAGAATCTAAGTGTGCGACTTACGCGAGTCCCAGAAACCCTACAAACAAGCACAATCACTTTCCTTTTGTCCAGTTGTATGTAGCTGCCTTTCCGATACCTCCAAACTTAACAGAAACTCACATTTGCATAAAATATTTTCAAACGTGTAGCAGCGGTACAAAGCACGTCTGACGCGCACAATGGCCTGGCGGCGCTCATTCAGGTGCTGTAAGATATGTGGTCTCGTGAAGCTGATAGGCTTTTCACTGTAAATTTTTTTTATTGACAGAGAGGGAGAGGCACGTATCTACGGAAGAATTCTTCAATTTGTGAGGTAAAATATCGGCTGATGGAAACAAATCAAATTATAATAAAAAGATACATGAACATTTCTTTCGGGACTTTCAAGGCTGGCTGTCTGGATTGAGCACCCATGATAGAATAAAGGCTAATGGTATCATTATAAAGGTTGTTATGCAGTATATAAAAGAATGTCTTAATTTTGAGGTGTTCTTAAGTGCCTTTTTCAAACAAATGTTTAAAGTCAAGGTTATCTGCAATACGATAAAAGTTCCATTTCTAGACTCTATAACCAGCTTGAGACATTCAATCACACTGCAACTTTATATAAAACTTATTTTTGTTCATAGGAATTTATAGCGGATGATAATCAAATGTCAACGTCACAGTAGGTCGTCCAGTTCATAAAAATATCACAAATTAAGTGCATCGCTAAATAGGTAAAACTTTACAAACGTTTTAATAGGGTGACTATCCTTGAATTATGTATATATATATATATATATATATATATATATATATATATATATATATATATATATATATATATATATATATATATATATATATATATATATATATATATATCTTTTATTGTTTCTCACCCCCAACCCCTCCGAAAAAAAAGTACTGGGGAAAATAGGTTATCTAGAAGAAACTGAACAGTGCTGCCAAGATAATTTATATTCTTCCAAAATTCATTTGCATACGCATTGGTAACCACTTTATTCAGTCATTAGAAACATCAATTTATGCATCTCTCTCGCAGACAGATCTCATATTTTTTCTTTTATTATAGCTTTCTTTGTCAACGAGAGAAAAGAAGGATAAATGACTCATTTAATAACAATAAAAAAATATTTGTTTACTAGAATCATTTCTATTTCTGTTAACATTTTCAGGTTTTTATGCCCATATTGTTTTAATAGTTTTTATGTGATTTAATTTTTGGTGAAGTTACGTTATGTGTGGAATGTTTACTTTTGCATTTCAATAAATTTCATCCCCTCCTTGGGGGCCCCGAGTGGCTGAGTGTTCTAAAGCGCTCTCCGTTATGGATCACTGCCATCTCACCTCTGCGTGGGTTCAAGTCTCGGATTCGGCAAATGTGGGTATGTGAGAAAGCTTGCCAGTAGCTTCTCGTGGGTCGGTGGGTCTCTCCGGGGTTTTCCTGGGTTCTTCCTCCACCATTAATACTGGCCGCCATGTATAGCTATCGTGTGCTGAAAAAATATGGCGTTAAACCCCACAACAACAACAACAACAACATCCCCTACTTCAAAATTCAATGCAACACATTCTGTTAAGAATTAGAAGCGGTAAACAGGTTTATCCCGGAGAAAACGTGCTTTGAAATACAGGTTATTGCTCCATTAGATACTAAGATAGGACGTAGCATACAACATCCCATGTGACATATTAACCGAGAATAGGACACACGATGTACGTAAAAACAGATACTTGATGAACGATCGTTTCTAAAGTAGAATGTATCAGAAACTGACATGGTTTCATTGGAAACATAAAAAAGCTGTATTCAAGATTTGAAAAAGAAGCTAATGGAATACTTTATTCAGAAGAAGCTACAGGAAAAATCCCAAAGCAAGATTTATTTACTTATTTATTTATTTAAACCTTTAAATATCATCTAGAAGATGTATAAAGCAAGTATTCAGTATGAAATCTTAGTTATCTCCTTGCGGTTGGAATGGTTTATAGATCAAGTTGTACAGCATCGGATGGGTATTGCTCTTCACTTAGTAATGGTGGGTATATGTATTTGTATTGCAGCTAGATCATATGTTATGAAACATTGAAATTCTTATCACACACTCAAACATTCAACAAACCACAGCAGACACCGTAAACAAAATGGCTGTTCTTCAGGCATTAATGACTGAAGTCCTGTCCTAAGAAAGCTTTTTGGCACACTGGTAGATTCGGATATGCGACTTCGTATTCAACAGGCGTAGCCAAAACTTTTAAATGATGCAGTTCACCAAGCCATAGAACTGGAAGCCCTTTGAACGTGCAGAAAAGCAGGGCAAGGTTGATCGTGGCTACTATCGTGACTTAAGAGCTGAGGAAAAAGAAGAGATGATATATCAGAATTAGTGGCGATAGAGCATATTATAATTCCGCTGAAACATATGATCGGAGAGCTCCATACAACAGTTATGTAATCTCTGACTCGCAACAAATGTTTCACATGTGACTATAGGGGGCAGATTTTTTAAAAAAAATTGTCCAGAATTAAACAAAGTTGAAAAAGATGGTAACAAAATCACGATGAGTCAAGCTACCTGCCGGCGCTGCGCGGAGATTGTGCAAGTACTAGGGCTGGGTGGTGCTGTGACAGTCACACAATCCGATACGGAGAAAAAGAAAACAACCGGTGGCACTCGTTTGGGGTGGCGCTCGTTTGGAATGCAATCTGTAGCTACTGAGGCAGGAACGTATATAGCAGCCAGCATACATAATCGGGAAACAAAGCTTTTGACTGGTACTAGATTGACTGTCACACTGGTATTTGAGAAATTCTATTGGCAAATTCCCATCCAAAACCGGACACCACTCGTCAAATCTCATCACGATATTATGTTTGCAGGAGGTAACATATTTATCGCTTTGAGGAGAAACAATCTTAACTTTTGTTATGGGGGGTAACTGTGGTGGAAAAGACAGATGTCACCGGCATCTCTGATTTGGACATTATGAGAGATAATAGTGTGTCCACTGATTTGTGAACAACGTATTCAAGATTGGCGCCACAGCACTGTTAATCGCATTTTATAAATCCATAGGGTGTTACATGTTTAGCATGCTAACCCCAAGAACGGCAGAAATTGGCAGTTCTGTGCCAATGCCTCGACTACAGACTGAAAAGCAATTGGAATTACATATACTGGCGTGCGGGAAAGAGAAACTGGACAACAACAAAAATTGGAATGCACGACATATAGATATCGGACGAACAAGCTGGCAGACTTAAAACGTTATCGCAAGAGGAAGCACGCTTCTGTCGATATAAAATAATATTGCCAGCTGTTAAACCGATAACGGACAGCGAGAGTGATTGGGAAGCCTAGGGATCCATGCCTGTTGTAGACCAGGGACGAAAGTGCCAGCCATATCTCAGGTTCCAACAGAAGCTGAAAAAAAGTTTGTCAGCGGAAGAATGTTCAGAAAATACGCAGCCACCAACAGTTTCAAGGAGGCTCCGTTTCAAAGATGACTACAGGACGACGGCTTGTGCGAACGTGTTGACATCGAACTCATCTAGTACTCGAAACAGCAGCTAGAATCATCCTAAATGAGTTCGATTCGACGTGTCGTCGGTAATTCACTCAAAGGCTACAATTTGAAAGCTGCCTGCCGAAGTCTGTGTACAGAACTACTCCTTTTCCTCCCAAATCAGATGGAATGGTCGAGAGATTCAACAGTATTCTCGAAATAATATTCAGAAGCTATATATGTGTACACTAGCGAGCTTGGGATACGTACATACCTTATTTATTGTGTTACGACTCAATGATTTTAAGTAAGAGAAAGAAGCAAAACCAACATGTCTTGTAAAACAAAACAAATTTCATTCTCTAAATGTTACGACCCTATGCTCTTAAACTAAGTAACAGAAAAGAGCGATAACCACCATGTTTTGTAAAATTCAACAGATAGTGTATTTCCCTTGAATACAAAGTGAAAATTTAAAAAGAACTTACAGTATTGTGAATTAAATCCCAGCTAGTCCAAAAACTTCTATCACCAGTCCTAATGAATAAACTTCTAATTAAATTCCAGTGGTGTTCGAAATAAGACCCAACACTGAATGTGATGATGTGCCTGTAGTGGCCTATGACGTTGGGATGTGCCAGCAGTCTTTTGATGAACCACGATCACATAATTCAAGATGTCCTTATCTAAAGTCACTATAATTCCAAGTTAATGTTACAGTTCAAGAATATTATAGATGGGCACTATGTATTTCCAGTGAATAATAATTTAATAAATAATTCCACCCAAATGAAATACTAAACACAAAAATACCAATGATTCTGCTTTAAGATATTATCGCAAGAATGAGTAATTTCTCAAGTAAACAACGTGATATAAAAAACTAAGACACAGAAATAGTACCTGGATGAGGGTCAAAAGCTTATTTCTAGAAAATTCCAAGTGGTCAACAAAATAAAATCTGTGACCAAAATTATAATAAAGAATGTGGTAAACATCAGTTAGACCAGGTTATTTTTTTTACGGAGGAATTCTAGTGTCATAGACTCAGACTAAGATAAATATGTTTAGATTAATAATGATCTGAATATTTAGTCCACACTCGTAGAGACAATTTTAGCAATGTATTATGTTGTTTACCAAAATGAATGACCCTAGTAAGGTAAAAAATGAACTTGAGTTTGGACAAAGTCAATTACAAATGACAATTATATTTAACATATAACCATTAAAAAAAAGCCAACAAATAAAACAACTTAAATACACGTAGGTTATAGGATGAAAATTTAAGAGCAACTCACGGTATTATGGATCAAGTCCAAAATAATCCTAAAATGTTCTGCTCAAGTCAACATTAAATACATCTGCTGACTGATATTAAAATAAGAACAATACTTGGAAATAGGAAATTAAGAATGAAATAATTGCACCTCTCTCTCTTTCTCTCGCTATATATATATATCTATATCTATATCTATATATATATATATATATATATATATGTTGCTAAGGTTGCTATATGAGTATATATATATATATATATATATATATATATATATAATGGTAAAACATTTTGTAGAATAATTTCGCAGTACATTCTATCGTGGTCAGCGTGACAAGTAACAATTAATATTAATGTATTGGTTAGGCAAGCTAAAGCATAGGAGCTTGTAACAATTCACCTCTCCTGTTTGGAAGCATGAGTGGATTTTAATTAGGATTCGCCCGATTAACGGTTGGAGACCGGTAGAGTACAATGTTAACTCAAGGTCAATAGCGGTAAACGACAAGAGTTGAGAAAAACCTGGGACAAATTTAGGAGGACTTGGACCATTTGAAAAAGGTGTCATAAAATGATATTTTCCAGAATAGTTATTAATAAGGGCGGTCTAGAGAGGATTATTCTGACTTCAGTGGGAGTTATAAAATTTTGTTGCGCTTAAAGAAGTAATCCTGATTGACTAAGCTAAACGAGGGAGGGCTATACGTTCGCAGACGCAATTCTGGCTTTTGAGAAATCACTGTCGCGAAATTAGTCAGTCTAAGTTTCTGAAGCGCGGCAGAATTTAGCTCCGGAAAATATAAATATTTCTCGTTAAATTGTCTAAGGACGCTTGTCGAAAAATGAGGGACACGAAAGGAGAGAAAATCGACTTCATAGAAAAGGTGCAAATTTCGAATAAAGCACAAGGTTAGTCTCAATTGCATACAATCTAGATTCATTGATGTACATTTGTAATTATTTGTTGAATTTGTTCATTTTAAATTCATGCATCAATTTTTCTTAAGTTCAGAAGTATATTGCATGCATGCATTTTGTCGCAAATTTTATATGGCTCATGTATTATACGAATGAGTTCGGATTTAGTTATTTTGTATGTAATAGAAATCATGAATCAAAAGGATTTCATGCACTTCTACTGAGATCTGATTTTTCAATGTCTAGAAATGTATGTCAATGAAACGCTAATTAGCAAAGTAATGTAGGTAGGACAATGAGTGAAGTCCATTAACTCGTGGGCAGTCAAGTTGTGAATTCTCTTCAACCGTGAATCGAGTAGTGTGTGCCGACTAGGATAATTCAGCTGGTGATTTATAGCCACAGCGAGGTAATGGTTTATCTAAGAGGCCTAATTATGTCATGCTCCAGTAAGAGGCGAGTAGCCACTAGAAAAGACATAAATTCACGTTAATAGGGTTGTGAGTGTGTATTTGCTTGCGAAACGACCATAACTTAGTTCTATTGACTTTTCTATAGAAGATATCGGACGTAAAGAGTGGGAATATTATTTGATCCCACGAGAAGAAAAACCTGACACGTATTTAGAATGGGTACAATATTTTTATTTGAAGGAGAAAATAGCTCCATACCTCACTGCACAGTTGAAAGAGAGCACAGTCTACAACCAAGAGGCTGATGACCCGAAGGGGCTAAAGGAGAGAGAGAGAGAGAGAGAGAGAGAGGGGGGGGGGACGCTGACTTATCACCGACGGTGATATGGAAAAGACCGGAAGCACCGGGTGATGCTGACATGCCGGCAGTTTGAGTTCGATCAGTCACTTGATTATATGGCGAAATTTGTTCTATCGGTATAACAGAACAGCTAACTGAATTTCGCATAACTTTTGTAATCTTTCACATGTCATGTTCAACTTCATCTTGTTCATGTAAGTAATTAAATTTTTATATTTTACATACGGGAGCTAGTGTTGTTTTGTTCTGTATCTCTGCTCTAATCTCTTTTATTCCATCCATTGATTTTATATTCAATTTTATTGTTTACTCGATCTGGGGAATAACACCGTGGTCGATCATTTCCTAGATAACGATAACCAAAAACCATAAGAAGTGGTGGAAATCACATATCTCTACCACCTCGTGACATACACACGCAGATATATATACCCACGACTCTACTACGAAGCTAAGTCGCAATTCGAACCTACTTGACAAACATCACTACAGATCCCGACTTGACAAATTTTGCAATACATCTCCATTTGACTATTGTCGCAGTACTCAACCACCTGACTTAATCATCCAATGGGAAATTACTTAAAACTTGTCAATAGGTTCAATATATAAGTTGAGTTTAGAACTTATCAACAACTTTCATTTAAAGCTCATTGCAATCTACAGTCACTAGCCAAACGTTAACCACAAATAAAGATACAGTTATGTACCAAAAGTTACACACAATATAGCTATACATAACAACTGATGGCATGCCGTTCTTTTGAGCACCAGACAACACTCTTCAAAGCAAACATGATGATGTTGGGATGAGAAGTTTTTATTCCTCTGGACATCGTGTATCAAGTGAACACTTGAATATTTTTGTACTATGAAGCGTATATCTGGGCATGGGAACAGAGCGCGAATTGAATATCGTACCTCTCTAGCAATGCACAATATAAAAGTGGCATACAGTAGGAAAAGCGATATCATGAAAGCCATTTGTCATAGGAATTGTTTAGAGCATCAGATGACGTAGTCTTTCCCCAGAGAAAGACTGATTTGTCTCCCAAGCTTACAAGGTTTTACACAAAGTGAGTGAAGTAAGGTACAATGTGAACTGTGGGATAAACGGACATTCACATATTATATGTACATTGTGACTACATGCGAATTTTACCGTACTTCGTTATTGACTGAGAAATCGGACCTGAGTGTGTGTGTTTGTGTGTGTGTGATTTGGATTTTTAACGTAGCTTTAAAAATTGTCCAGTCATATCTCTACGACGTCTGCAGTGTGGCAGCTTATAGCGATGTCTAACACTGGGGTATCATGCCGCAGACATGTAAGTATCATGTCCCACCCAGTCCCATTATCCTGACACAAGGCTGACCAGTCCTAACACTAACCGCTGCATCGTAAGCCGGCCGTTTTGATAAATATTGTCGTATTAAGAATGGATGCTCCAGTTGTTAACAGACTGGTCAGGTAACGTGACAAGTCACGTGGTAGCTTTTGTATATAAAGGTGGCACACTACAGTTTCTTATTTTGCATAGGGTTAGATTTTTAAAGACAAAGAATATTCCAGGTTTTCCTCACTGGCTATCCTGGCTATTTAAAAAAAGCTTGTGTATCATAGGTATTGTTATAGAATCTTTAGCTGCCTTTATTTTAGTTTATGATTCATGGGTCTTTTTTGGG
>JAECUM010094135.1:25000-36402 GCA_016617855.1 Megalonaias nervosa | reverse complement strand
ATATGTGTGTGTGTGTGTGTGTGTGTGTGTGTGTGTGTGTGTGTGTGTGCGTGCGTGCGTGCGTGCGTGCGTGCGTGTGAACGCACCATCCTGAAACACTTCCTGGCAACTTTGCTACATCCTCCTATGGAACGCCAAATCGTTCAAGATGAATGAGCTTGGCAAATAGCAGGGCGAGCTGAAGAGATCGTAGGGGTGAGCTGGAGATGTTGTAGGACGAGCTGCAGATGGTGTAGGACGGGCTGGAGATGTTGTTGGACGAGCTGTTCAGACCGTAGGGTGACATGGCGAGATCATACAGTGGGCTAGAGTGATCGTTACGTGAGCTAGCGAAAACGAAATTGAGAGAGCCAACAGGAGAAATCGAACTAGAGAGGCTGAAAAGGAGAGCGAGGGCTGGAGATGACGAGCTGGAATAATCGACAATTAGTTTTATGAGGGAATGAAATGATGGATAATTCTATCAAGAAACTACAAATGAAGGTCTTCAGAAAATATGAGAAAATTGCCTTTGTTGATATTCATTACGCATGTTCAATAAGTCGGGCTGTTGTTCAAGCCCGGCCCTAGGGCAAGGCAATCGAGGCAACCACCTTGGGCCCCGCGCTTCTGCGCGATGCAATTTGTTTGCTTGGGGCCCGCGCTCATCGCTTGCTGCCTTGGGCCCCGCATGCTGCTTTGGGCCCCGCACATCCTAGGGCCGGGCCTGGGGCTGTTTGTCTTTGCGATATTATTTACATAGCAACCTCCGGAGGTCGCATGATTAAATTCAACCCGGAAGATGAGGCTTGGGGTGGGTTCCGGGGATGTCGGTTGATTTACAATGGGGGACCAGACTTTAACCAATATAGGGACATTTGTTGTTTTGTGGGGTTTTTTTTGGGGGGGGGGTTGTAAGCATTATTTGGCTTTACAATTATGGATGTTACAATGCAACTATGTGGGTAACATTACGTGTGGGTCACGATAGACTCTAGCAGTGAATAGATGGCGAGGTTGATAATACTCTTTCTATTTGATTAGTTTATTACAGTTTAAAATGCAGCCATGTAGAACCAGAGCGAATTCAAATCTTTCAAAGATATAGCAACGGCTTCACCGCTATGCAAAGATCAGTTGAACTATTAACATTCTAATTGCTCTTCCAGATCTAAAGAAATAATTAATAAAGATAGGGTCAATCTATAACCTGGCATCTCTGTAGTACAAACGTTGTCATTCCAAATATTATGTGTGGCCAATCAAAGTCACCGCAAATATACGCGAGTTGTTCATATTCCACAAACAATGTGCGGCATAATGATTTCAGTATTCCTGCACTAGTTTTTCACATTTCAATGCACGGTGTGGCTAATGGTTTTCAACACACCTGTAAGAGTTTTCCGCGTTACAAAACTGCGTAGCAATTATACAACGATAACGCTTCTTTGCCAGAACTAGTTCTCAGTACGTACCTTTAATATCAAGGATAGTTTGAACTTTGTGATGTTTGCTACGAAAAATACGATTTCCGAGCATCTCTCTTTTAATAGACAAATCAATTATGTTTTACATTGGTATTTAACTCATTAAAAACTTTAGTTCATTTTCCGTTGCTCAGGTCACACACACTCATATACGGACACCCCCATATATATATATATATATATATATCCCATATCGCAATATGCTGATACTGTCAACTAAATAGCCTATCTCGTCAGGGCAGTGGATTCTGTCACTTTGGTAATCTTGATATTGTACATGTGATGATTGCACGAATTGAGTTGTGCTATTTGTCATTTTTATGAAGCAGCCAATACTTGCACATTTCGAATTTTCCTATTTTTTTTTTTTTTTTTTATTTTTTTTTTTTTTTATCACGCTTTTCTTTTTATTTGAATTTCGTTATTGTTGTTGGTGATGATGATGATCCATTTGCAGATTTCTACTAATCGTTATCAGTTTTGAATGAATACAAGTTTGATTGCTAACTTGCAAACTTTCTTATCGGAAAACGCTGGGTCTATTTTGCTTGAGAGATCTTCTATATGTTCGCTTTAGGATAGTCGATTATGACGGAGAACTGTGCATTATCATTTATGTCACCATGATTATTTGTCTCAGTAGGAATGCATATAGAACAGTACCCAGTATTCTCATTCTTCGCATTTGCTTTTCAAACTTGTTATAGAATTCGTACAAAAACAAATACTGTAAAGCCATAGAATACCTGCTTGGAAAGTGTATATTTTTGTTATTCATACTCACTGGGACTAAGTTCTCATCATTTATATCTACGTCTGCAAATATTAGCTTCTATTCAGCTGTACATATTCTCACAATTATCTCATATATTCGCACAATTATCTCACATACTCTCACAAATGTCATCTTCCTCTAATTCTCTGTTTTCCAAAGACCCCAAAAACCGTATTCTACATCACTTTTAAGAAGTCTTTTTCAAACTAATTAGCTTTTTTTGTCCCAATGAAGTATTGAGCTCCATGTGTGTTGTTTGTTACTGTTGTTGATTGAAAAGAATGACTCGTCGCTTTTGTAAATTTCAACCCCAACTTTACGTTAAGTTTTAAGTTTCTATATAATAATACATGACCAATTATTTTCCTGTCAACGTGCATTACAAACTTGGGCACTGTTGAATTTGTTGCTTTCGTTTTTTCAAGAGATTGATTTTGTAGGGGAGATAGATCAATTTCGTGTCGGAAAGGTTCCTCGCATACTGTTGGGTAGTCCTTGAAGTAACTCTGTTTGTTTCTCCATCTCCACTACCCAAAAATATACGATATTGCTTTCACCAAGCATTTTTTCAGTAGCTTTTCCTCTATCCATGTAATTTAGTTTTCATTGCCCCATCTGAAGTCATTCCCGATAAATGTTGAGACATAGTTTAGCCATACAAGTTAATGGTACTAGGAACAATGTTTCAGGTTGTACAATCACATTCACTATTATCTTTAATTGCAAAAGCAGTGTCTGACATCACACCAGATATTATACTAACGCCTACCCCCTACCCCCACCCCGGCAATGGGGGGGGGGGAAGGGGGCAATAAAGATTCCACAATTAGTTAACAACTCTAGCTCTACACCTATAATACGTCAAAGCTCGCGTCATGTGCTAAACTATCTTCGCTGTAGTAGTCCACTGGGTCAAATTGCAAGTTTGTATGAAGACATGAAAAGCTTCATATCATCGGTTTTCTCTGTGATCTTTTGACTAGTCTGTGTGTTTCGATTACGAAACAGATCTAATACATTTCAATGACCAAGCTGCTAAAGACCTTATTAAATTTCATCTTCTCCACGTGGCAAGAGTTTATATTTCCTTGAGCCACATCTTCACTTTACGATACACCTTTAGAGAAGATTTTTTGTCTTAACTTTTATGTTCCTCATCTTGAAAAGTTGTCCACTTTAAGAAAAGAATATTTAATCTGAACTTGCCCGTAGACTGTCCTCTTAAACATTTTGATATGTCAATAGTCCAAATTCACATATACGCGGCTGAGATCTGGAGTTTTGAAGGATTAGAGATGATGGAACGGGTTCTTTTAGATTTTCTAAAATATGTGGTAAAAGTTTAAAAATAATCCACCCCCACGTATATGCTTTATGGTGAGCTTGGAAAACCATGCTACACTTAGAAATAAAAAAGAAGAATGGTTGGCTATTGGCTTAATCTCATAAATAGTCAACAAAAGAAAGTATTTTGTATCATGTATCTGAGGCTGTTACAGAATTATAGTAATGGTCTAGGTAGAAGCAGAATATTCTAAACATCCAATCGGTTACTGGGTTTAAATTTATTTGGGTTAATCAAGACATTCCCGACAAATGCTGGCTAAATACAATATTTAAGGAAAGACTTCATGATTAGTTTGTACAACATGGGAATCATCCATTTCTAACTCAACACACGTTTATACATATGATACTTTTAAAATTGAATTAAAATTAGAATAAACTAAAACGTGCTAGATTCTAATGTACTGCATGAAACATTACCAATTTAACCCAACAAATATACTCAACGTAATGCGTGAACATATATTAAAAATAATAGTCGCCTTGCATTCTGATTGTACTCTTATGTACGGCTCAATCTTTCCATTCTCTCTCTCTCTCTCTCTCTCTCTCTCTCTCTCTCTCTCTCGTTATTTAATTATTCAGTTATGGACTTCTACTTTTGCTAAAGGTATTGCCACTTTATCCTTGTGATGATTTCTACCATGATGGCCAAGAAATGGTAATGTATTGAAACATGTTTTCATTCCGACGTCCTTGTACTTTATGTTTTTGAGACAATGAAGCGTGGTTCAGCTCTACAATTGTTGTCAAGAGTTGAAATGTACATATTATAATGATCCAACAGTTTCTTTGTTTTGTCTTTATAATTGCTTTAATTGGTTGTGTTTCAGTGTGCATATCTTATTTCAGCAAAGAAAATAATTCATTCAAATCATCCTTGGGTAGAAATGTCCCAATCTAAGCTGTTACAGCTAGGATACCGACAAATTTCAATGACTGGTTTTTAGCTGATTGTGCATCGATACAGATGACATATGTTTTCTAGGGATTTTTGGTCATTTTTTTCTAATCGCTTGTAAGTTAAATTAACCATTCACATTTTTGAGGATTCTATTTGCTGTTCTAATTTTCAGCTATTCTTTATGTTCTTAAATATCCTGGTAACTCAACCTAATAATTTTCTAGTTGTCGTTAATTATTTAAATAGGGCGAACATGAAAAAATGATAGTGGGGAAGATTTGTTCGGAAATTTGGAAGTCCTATAAATGGTTACGGTTATATTGTACAGGAGCAAGCACAGTTTCAGTATATATATATATATATATATATATATATATATATATATATATATATATGTGTGTGTGTGTGTGTGTGTGTAATGAGGTATTTTAAATTCTGATATCGACGAAACTAGTGGATACACATAAAGAATTTGTTGAATATATATATATATATATATATATATAGTATATATATATATATATATATATATATATATATATATATATATATATGTGTGTGTGTGTGTGTGTGTGTGTGTGTGTGTGTGTGTCTAATAAGGTATTTTGAATTCCGATATCGACGAAACTAGTGGATACACACAAAGAATTTGTTGATAATGCTATAAACACAGAAGTTACACATTATCAAATATTTAAATCTCTTTTAACATTTGATGCAAAAGATATTCCATTATCATGAAGTCGACAGAGAATGAAATACAAAACATCTAATAAAACGGTAAACCATAAAAAAGTGGAGTGCCCAAATCTAGAGCTACGAATAATGTGGCGGTAGATCAAAGTGTAGCAGCCGCCCATGCCCCACAACTGTTGGTGTGTATATGCAAAACTTCCAAAAATCAAATTTGTTGGGGGTTTTTTGGAGGGAGATCCACAATTATGTTTCAAGTTTCAAGTTGGAGGAGATTGACCGAATCTCTTGCTTCGCCACTGAAGTAGATTCTTAAATCACTGGGCGGGATGAACGATGGAAATAAATGAAGACCGCAAAATGGCAAAACTGCCGACACACCTTTATCAACAGCCTTTAGATCCCATTTGTTGTATGAAGATGACCAACATAAATTCCTGAGGAAATAGAAAGGCAAGCCATAGACACAAATGAGTTATATGATGAACAAGTAAGAGAAGATGAGGCTAGTATGGATGACTGCCACATAAGAATCTTAACTTGAATGTTCCACCAGCAGAGCACAGATTATTTACTCTGCAAGAAACGATAGAACTGAAAAGTTTTGTAAATGATACATAACCGTCTGAATAAGAAATATAATGTCGAAAATCAGACAATGAAATGTTTGACAAACAAATAAAGGACGTAAAGACAGATACCAGCAAAGAGACAGATGCACAAATTATTTAACGATCAGTTGGAAAGTGTTGAAGTTAAACGATCATTAAATGAACATAATTAATTCGACATTCAAAGGAGTGAAAGCAAACATTTAGAAAAAGAAATTCAAACGATGCAGGAGTCACAGACAAGTTACCATAAGACGAAAGCCAATAACTAGAATATAAAGAAAGTGTTGCAACAATTACACTGATAATGTATAAGAATATTTACTTTTGCCCTACCGATTGAAAATACAATTAAAGAATTTGATGGAGTGGGGCTAGTGGTAGAAGTTCTGATGGTTAAAGATGTAGCAGAGTCATTCGTGGACAAAATCAAACAAGATATGGAAATTGTTGCTCGCTATTTGTTCTAGCTTCAAAATATGCAGAACACGTCAGTTCTGGCTTGGTGTTATTGGCAGTACAAAAAGCTGATTTTATTAGACTGTTGGTCAAGTCATGACATTTTTGATTATCCTCGAGTTAGTCAGTCCGTGTTTGCATTTTTGGTCAAAGGTGTAATACAGAATTGTAAAGGATAGAATATGAATAACCTATTTCATAAAGTAAATCCTAATGACCGAATCCTGCCACCTCTAGCACCAATAGAAACTTTTGCTTGTGATGATTGCGTCATCTTTGTCTTTTAAATCTCGTGCAGCTGAGGTTATACTGTTTTGGTACTTCTCTACATAGTTTTACCTGCGTACTCTTCTTCTCTTCCATTGTCAATCTTTATATGAATTGTTCCAGACTGACTAATAGCTACTTGAATAATCCTTTCAACGGTTTATATCTTTGTTCAACCGTGATATAAAGCTATCAATTGGTGTTTACAAATCGTTGTTTTACCCAATACATATGTCCGTTTTGATCTATATATCACTCGCTGACAAAACAAAAAGTATAGCATAACAGCGTCACCAACAACAATATAGTAGTCTAACTTTGAAGTCTGAACTATATTGCTGAAATCTCATCTGATATGTGCATCTGAGTTAGATCCTTGCTGTCCTAAAAAATAACTCTTCAGACAACTTTCTAACACTGTCTTAAACAGTTGAAACATACTGTGCAGTTTATGTTCTGTGTTGAACTTGAGCACCTAAAGATCACTAATACACTCACCGGATACATTCATTTAATCTTGGTAGTTCTTCTTCTGTCAAATCATCATTGTCCATTAGAAAGAAGTATGACCACCCTATTTTCTCATTAATCAATATGCTATCAAAATCATTTGACTTTCCCAGCTCAAATTACCAAGTAACTCTAACCAATTTTTTACTCCCGATTTTGTGATTCTCAGTCTCTCATCAATAACCAATTCTGACATTATCGGAACAGATCTTGTCATCTTATCATACTGATCCCTTTCTTATCCATAATATATATCCACTCATATATCACGGATATAGATTAAACATATTACATTTTGTGTTTAATTGCATTAAATATATGCTGCTTGCTAGGTAACCGTTTTAGTACGCAGACAATAATTTTCGTATTTGAAAGTAGACATGGAGTTTATTAACTTTTTGGATGAGTGTTTGTTCACTTTGATGCCAATAATAATAACATGGAAATAATAATATTGAATAATAATAAATGCCAATAATAATAATAATAATAATAATAATAATAATAATAATCATCATCATCATCATCTGCATCCAGTTGTTGGCCACATGAGTTGATTTTGTCAGAATTTCATATCAAACACGTTCTGTATTTGTTAACATATTTGTCAAGTTCAAATCTTAAAGTGTAGTTTAAAATATGCTTCATGGTTTGTATGTGACACGGCTGTTTCAGTGTACTATTTTCTCTGGGACCCGAGAGGCCAAGTGGTCTAAAGCGCTCACCGTTACGGATCACTGCCATCTCACCTCTGTCTGCGTGGGTTCGAGTCTCGGATTCGGTAATGTCGGTATGTGAGAAAGCTTGCCAGTAGCTTCTCATGGGTCAGTGGTTCTTTCCGAGGTTTTCCCGGGTTCTTCCTCCACCAGTTATACCGGCCGCAATATATAGTCTATCTTGTGCTCAAAATGGCGTTAAACCCTACAACAACAACAACTATTTTCTCATCTCTGAAATATTTCTGCAATATCTCCGCTGACATGAGAGCTTAAAAGAGTTGCAGGATAAAACTTAAGAGCACAGTTTGTTAATTTATTTAAACTGAAGTCCATGTTTGATTGTCACAAATGTTCATACAGTAACTAAATATGAAATCATAAGAGGTTTCTCATATTTGTAATGCAGTTTCTGTTTTGTTAATTATATATTTCTCATGAGACTCAATATGCTTTCCGTCACAGTATCTTTAATCCGAGTATGCAACACAATATTCAGAATAATAATAGATTAATATACACTTAAATAAGAGTAAATATTCAATAGCCGAAAATTAGAAAGATGGGAAAATTTTCTATTATGGCAGTTGACAATTATTTATCAGACAAGGATAGGAAGTAATAAGATGGATTACAAGACTCATTCTTCTAAATTAGTACTTTGGATTACTCTTTGATTGCAGTACAAGGGACCACAAATAATTCCATTCGTGGACGGCATAGGTTAAATAAGGGAAATTTGAAAAAGGAGTTCAGACGTGTTGTTATTTGTCCTCACAGCATGGGTCAAGGGGGGTCACGTGACCCCCCCAAATCATACTGCAAATATATACATCTCTCTCTCTCTCTCTCTCTCTCTCTCTCTCTCTCTCTCTCTATATATATATATATATATATATATATATATATATATATATATATATATATATATATATATATATATATATATATATATATATTCCGACAAGTTTAATCACGCAAATGAAGCTGAAAATATGTCACAAGATTCTGTTCAAAACGCTTAATAAATATTAGCTTTAGTTTCAGACTGCTTCTTATACTAACTCTCCCGGCCGTGACTGACTGACCCCTCCCTGAAAATCCTGACACCCACCCCCCCGCAAAAAATCTTGCGGGCGCCTATGTCTGAGGGTATCTACTAAGGCATGTTTTACTGTATATAAATACATTCTCCCGTGACTATTATGTTCACATGTCACACCATTATTATATGATAATGAGTCCTTTTTGCAGAAAGCATGATGTCCTACTTCCTAATTTTGCTTTTTTGCAGTCCCACTGGGGATCATGGTGGGTCCTACCTAAAGTTCAAAACTTCAAGTTTAAATACCTGAATATATAATACAGAGAATATATAATACAGAAATCTGATCTATACAATCCTCTCTGATAAAATTAAAGTCTGCCTGTCTTTGTCTAATGTACTCCACAGTAGATATAAATACACATGTAAATTTTAAAGGGCATATTTCTATTTTAATTCTACATATAACACCACCAAATCTTTTCAATCACCCATGGTACCAATCAGACGAAATTTAAAACTATCACCACTATTTAAAACCACTATCTCTATATCCTAGAAACAGAGGTTCGCTTCTCTAGGCTGTGTTCAATACACTTTCGTAATCCCGGTGAAGTACGTATTACATCGCACAGGAAAAAACCCATTCTTCCGAGAAATCCGACGTCAACCAAAAAAAGGGTATTCATATTACCTATCAAGGTCCAGCTGCGGTCGTATTACTGCCGTATATCATGACATGATTGATATCTTACAATTTTACGACATTGGCGAGGGAGATAAATGCACGAAAATATGCGCTAAAATGCAAATCATATATCCGAGGAGATCAGTTATTTGCTAAATTTGTATGTCGCGAATATATGCATGTATTTACGATCTAGTACATCCGCCTAAAGCGCCATGACGCTAAATCATTATGGTATACAGTAACTTACCGGGTAAGTTAACGTGTAGATCGTCAATAGATCTCTACAGAGTAACCGCACAGACGACAGAAGAAGTAAAGGTGTAAACAACCTGGAATGGAGGAGATTGTAACATCCAAGGTAAGTAGGTACTATGAAATTGAGGGACTCCGGGGTCGCCGAGGGTTAGTTTTTTTTTTGGGGGGGGGATACGCGTTGTGCAAAAAGTTGATATCCTAAAACTATAGGGAACACATAAGCTTAATGCTTGAGTACATATTTATAGCGTGTTTTAAAAGTGCGAGATAGTTGGATAGGTATGCAAAAGCGAAGTTGTCATGTTAAATATATGATATATCAACATAAAACAATCAGTGCAAACAAATATACATTAATTTCCTACAATTCATAGCACTTTCTCAAGCTATTAGAAAGCCTGAATTTGTTTCAAAAGAAATCCTAGTCCCCACCTCTTCATGAAAAATGGTCGATCCCATGATTGAAACTCTCTCCCACTGCTTCTTTTTTTTTTGTTCGACTGCCTGTCGCTACTGGGCCGCTATAAGCGCTTTCATCACTTCTCTTTCACGAGAAACTATCAAACCTGGCTGTATTTGCATATCAAGTAACACGATCCGAGATGTCAGCTACGATTGTCATCAACCCAGTTTCCTCTTGAAATGTGCGAGTAATGTAAGCATATATTAATTCATTTTCATGCGAATGGGCATTAAAATGACTTTCCATTTTCGTTTTCAACTGCGTCCCTTACTTTTTTGCGCGTTCCCTTATATTTTTTACGCTCACCATCTCCCCCCCCCCCCGCATTTGAGTAACATGCGTTCCCTCACTTCTTTATTGAGTTCTCTCACTTCTTTATTTAGCACTACATCACTGCTACTAATTAGTAATTTAAAATTATCCGCAATGCCTGGACTAGGTATTGAAGATCAAGGTCAATTGGAAAAAGAACAATATTAACTGGAAGTGAAAAGAAAGATTGTTGTTGTTGTGGATTTCTCAGCACACAAAATGCTATACATGTCAGCCAGTATAAGTGGTGGAAGACGAACCCGGGAAAACCCCGGTAAGAACCATTTACCCACGGGAAGCCACTGGCAAGCTTTCTCACATACCCATATTGGCCCATCCCAAGACTCGAACCCATGCAGACAGAGGTAAGATGGCATTGACTGGTAAATGTGATCGCTTTAGACCACTTCGGACCCCGACAAAAAATATAAAGGCGACGATGATAATGCTAATGATTATTATTATTATTATTATTATTATTATTATTATTGTTGTTGTTGTTGTTGTTGTTGTTCAGTATAAAGAAAGATTGAAGAAAGGAGAATTTAGGTCATCGGTCATTTATAATAAAATATTACGTTGCAATAAAGATATGTCCATCTGTTGAAATAGAAATAGTAGGTCACAGTTAAACAGTTATGGTATGATGTTAATAGTTGATGATCGATGTACCTACTGACCTATCTAACTACCTACATTATATGGCTTTACTTTGTGCTGAAAATATCTCCTTTATATTTAGTTAAAAGCAATCCCCAAATACACTATCCAAATCCTATATTTTTAAAGATTCGTATCATTTCCCTTACACTTTTAATGAAACTGTTACATAATTTTGACCTTTACCTTTTATTTATTGTTAGTGCTTCATGAAAACTGTTATTTATA
>JAECUM010094135.1:0-20000 GCA_016617855.1 Megalonaias nervosa | reverse complement strand
TTTGGAGGCAAATGCTTTTTATAAATATTATCACGAAACGAGGGAGAGTGTTTGAATTTTTGTCGTGTTTTCAAGTTGATGCACCAGATGCAGTATTGGTTATTTAAACACATACGAGTCAACTGTAGATGTTTTGGATTAACACTTTTGATTTCACTACCTACTACTCACGTTATACTATAACACGGTACTAGTATTATGCTAGAAGTAACGTGTACTTTGGACAAGTGCCAGGAAAGACAAAGATCTGATAGTATGGATAGTTGTGTAAATTTGACTTTAATTTGGTTTAGCATTGCAGTCACAAGAACGAGATCTGCGTCTGTTATTGAAAACGATCAAAATAACAAACAAATGATGTATCAAGTGGAGTTTACATGCATCAAATGAGTACGAGAATGAGTTTTAATTGGAAGCTGATGGAATGTGATTTTACTGGAAGATGTCGAAATGTGACTCAGTGAGAGCCGTTGGAATGTGACCTAATTTGTAGCCGTTGGAATGTAACCTTTTTGGAAGATGTTGAAATGTGACTTAGTGGGAGACTTTGGAAAGTGACCTAACTGGAAGCCGTTGGAATGTAACCTATTTGGAAGATGTTGAAATATGACTTAGTGAGAGACGTTGGAAAGTGACCTAACTGGAAGCCGTTGGAACGTTAAAGCTGTTGGACTGACTTAATTGGAATTTATTGCTAGCTAGCAACCAAATACGTATTATTGGGTCTTTTAATGGTTGAAAATTACGGTGAGACTATTAATTCTTTTAAACACCTTTCTTTTGTTTATGTCCTTGTTCCGTTTTGCTTATTTTATAGTTTTATAGTTCCTTCAATGCCACTGTGTTCCTTTTGTTTGTTTTTCAAGATTTCTGTATGATATCATTCATGTTATAATTACTGTGTGGGCAAAACAGCAAATTCAGAATTTAGTCCAAGATTTCAAACGTTTTTCAACCGGTGCGTGCATTTTCACGATTTACCGTACTAGTCTCCTTTAAGTCGAGTCTAACTGTACAAAACACTTAGACCATAATCTGACGTCGCGTAATGCAACAACAGATCTGGGTCTATGTTGTTTATTCTTCAGGTTATTCCTAAAAAACTGTAAAATTTCAGTTACTAGTATCCAGTTTTAATGCCATTGAGTACAAATTTACAAAGTTTTCTTTTTCTCTTCTTTTTTTCTTTATGACCACGAAAGTAAATATAATTAAAAGATTTAAAACGTATGAATCCAATTCTGCCATATGTGTTATTAAACTGGAAATTTAGTGTCATAATCTTGTATCGAATAGTTTATACCGATTTCATAAAGTCATTGCGCTTAATCGCCAAATCATACCAATTTAAAACTAGCTTCATCCTCCCAATGATAAAGTCTTGAATGAAAAAATCCATATTCTGTTTCTATATTTAATTAGTCAGGAAACTGTATAACAGTTGATCGAAAAAGTCAAATTTCTTATTTTGAATAGTCTCAGTAATGTATTCATACGAGTCATAACACCGTTTCTGGTAGAATAAAGTGAGTCATAACACCGTTTCTGGTAGATTAATGTGAGTCATAATACAATTTCTGGCAGATTAAAACGTTCGATTTACTAGGAATTTATCAAGTCTTCAGAACATCAGGAAAATAAATATTATTGTGCTGTTTATTTGTCCAGTATTCAATACCATTGCTATTTCAGGACTATAGTACTCTTTAAAGCTCAGCCGGATGATTAATTGATTGATTGATTGATTGATTGATTGATAGAGTTTAAAGCCACATTCTGCCAATGGAAATGGAGTAAAGTGTGTTGCCCAGTGACACAATGACGGACAACCAGCGGGATCTGGGCAAAAGTTAAATCCGCAACCTTCTGTTTTGCATAATTTATTGTACATTTTAAAGAAAGAAAGTGATGTATGTATGTAAGCATGTATGTATGGATGGATGGATGGATGGATGTAGCTATGAACGGTGTGTGTGTGTAACGATATTGTTCTCATATTAAACCTTTTGCGCCAGTTATCTCCGCTCCGGGAGCCTAAATGGTTAGAGCGTCCGCCTCGGATGCGGGAAGTAGCTGGTTCGAACCCCGTCTGAGTGATACCAAAGACTTAAAAAAATGGTACTAGCAGCTTCCTCGCTTGGCACTCAGCATTAAGAGGTTAGTGTTAGAACTGGTCAGCTTGGTGTCAGAACAATGTGACTGGGTGGGACATGATGCTAAATGTATTTGGCATGATGCCCCCGTGCTATAACATCACTATAAACTGCCTCACTGTAGACATCGTAGTGATAGGTCTGGAAAATTGTTAAAGCTACGTTAACAATTCAAATCTCTCTCTCTCTCTCTCTCTCTCTCTCTCTCTCTCTCTCTCTCTCTCTCTCACACACACACACACACACACACACACAGTTATCTCTCTCATTGAACGTTATAACATCATATATTTATGGGGTTTTCTTTTCATAATGGTAATTTTCTGTTGATCACAAAGAAATGAAATACATTTATGAATCTCGATATGACTTATTTTTTTCTTTCACTTTTTTCTCCGCTTTTACTCTAATGAATTTTTCGACAGGCACAAAATACAGAGTATGCAATTTTTTTGCATACCTGGGGTAGAAATATAATGATAACTTATAAATAACACTATGAGATATTTGGTGAAGAAAAGCCCTATTTTTGTTTCCGAAATTCTGAATCCTTTCCTTGATAGGCTTCTATTCTTACATGGATACAGATCTGCAGTTTCTAGGGGTTCTTGTTGGACAGTCTTGATATGAAACTTCGAAGCATGTGCTAATGAGGATATTGCTGAGTACGGAAGACTAAGTACAGTCATTATTCTTACGTCTAGGGGCTTAAGCTTCGGTAACAAGACAAGGCAACCCAACAAGCATTCGTTTTTCACAAACATAAACTTATTTAAATAAAAATCAAACAAAGTGAAAGAATTTAAAAGAACTCATAGTATATGAATTCCTAGAATATCCTAAATTGTACTATCAGTATCTCATTAATCCAGAAACTGTCCAAAGATATTCCGAATGAAGGTTCTAAAGTGTTTATGTGCTACGGTGCTAGCACCACTGAATAATCAGCTCTAAATCTAAATGTTATTTATCTTTACTTCACATGTTGTTACGTATATGTAATTTAATTGCTTGTGTGTTAGTTTTAAATTCTCTTTTATTTTATTTTTATATCATTACGTTATTGTAATGATAACTTTATTCACTGGATTTGACTTTTTTTTCGGAAGGTTCAGTTTTCTGTTTTGATCTGATAACAACGCAGTTCGATTGCTACATTTTTATTGTTAGCTAACCTAGTTCTTGACCTTGGTTCCGATTTTGTAAATATTGAATGAAAATGATTGGTCATTACCAAGGTCATGTTCAGCCCACGTGTTAGTCTGTTGTAAACAGTTTTATTTTTAAATTTATTTCCAGCGTGGGAATCTGATTCATAGATAGGGCTATTCTTGTCTGCGTGCAAATTGGTATTTTGTTTCTTTTTACTGCGCTGTTCAAGTTAAGTGACCACGTGAGTCATAATGGGATTTAAAATCGGGGGTTAAAACAGACATTATCTAGTGGATTTGATCAGTCGTAAAATATACCTTCAGGCCGAAAGGTATTCTTCTTGTTGCCATTTCAGTTGAGTGTTTTTATTTAAAATAATTTATTCATCCTGGAAAATACTCTTCTTCAACGAAATTCTTGGACAAAGCCATTCACTAAATTATTTGGAATTCTGAAGCCGGAATTATATTCTTGGTGACTCAACAAGCAACTGTTGACACATCAACACAAACTGGTTATAGAGGACGTCATCGCCTTCCATATTGGAACTTCATCGTTAAGTTAAGAATTCAAATTTAAGAAGAAAATGAATCATAATAATTATAATAATAATACTCTGATCAAAATAAATTATAAATTATAGGAGTACTACTATATTGAAAGAGATAGCCAAGTAAATCATGCAATTAATTTAGTTGTACATGTCCCACCGACTGAGGATTTAAGTGAAGGAATTCAATCGGACACTATTGATTTTGGAGCGACAAATATTCGGAATTCAGAAATTATGAAAAATCTGGACCAGAAACTTTTACATTTGCAACAACAGGAAATGAATGAACTTAAACAGTTACTATTTGAATATCAGCACTTATTTCCAGATGTTCCTACGAGGACAAACAAAGTTTTTCATGACGTTGAAATTGTGATTTCGAAACCTGTGAAACAACACCCATACAGGATGAACCCTCTCAAACAGGAATACTTGAAAAAGGAAATTCAGTATTTGCTGGCGAACGATTTCATAGAGCCCAGTAAAAGTGACTGGCGTTCACCATGTATACTTGCCCCGAAATCAGATAAAACTTTCCGTATGTGCACTGATTATAGGAAGGTGAACAGTGTGACTAAAACAGATTCATTTCCATTACCAAGAATCGATGACTGTATTGATAAATTTGGAAATGCCAAGTATGTCACCAAATTTGACTTTCTGAAAGGATTTTGGCAAATTCCACTAACGGAAAGGGCAAAGGAAATTTCGGCATTCGTGACTCCAGATGGACTTTATCAATATAAAGTAATGCCGTTCGGAATGAAGGGTTCTGCAAGTACCTTTCAGCGTTTGATGAGTATGATTACCTCTTGTCTAGATAATTGTGATGCTTACATCGATGATGTCATCATCTACAACAACACCTGGAAAGAATATCTAGCAACGATTCGGAAATTCCTTGACAGACTCAGTGATGCAAGTTTGACAATTAATTTATCTAAAAGTGAGTTCTGCCGTGCTTGTGTAACTTTTATAGGACATATTGTGGGAGTTAAACCTGTAGATGCTAAGATCAAGGCTATCTCTGAATTCCCTGTGCCTGTCAGTAAAAAGCAACTGATGCGATTTTTAGGTATGGCTGGATACTATCGGAAATTTTGTTCCAATTTTTCTAATATTGCTGAACCCCTGACAAACCTCTTGAGCAAGAAAAACAAGTTTCTTTGGACTGATAAATGTCTAAAGGCTTTTGATAGGTTAAAAGACATATTTAAAAGTACGCCGGTTCTTACAGCTCCAAATTTCAATCAACCATTTAAACTATCTGTTGATGCAACTGATGTTGGGGTTGGAGCAGTATTGATTCAAGAAGATAGAAATAGTGTTGATCATCCAGTGTGTTATTTCTCTAAGAAATTAAAAAGGACCAAAGAAATTACTCAACAATCGAGAAGGAATGTTTGGCTTTAATATTGGCATTACAGCATTTTGAAGTTTACATTAGTTCAGCTCCTTCTCCGGTTATTGTGTTTAGTGATCACAACCCCCTTACTTTCATCGACAAGATGAAAAATAAAAATCAAAGATTATTAAGGTTGAGTTTGTATTTACAAGAATATAATCTTGACATCAGGCACATCAAGGGAAAAGATAAATTAATTGCAGATGCACTTTCCCGTGTATAGAAATATTATTTCGTGTACACTTTGAACAATTCATAAGAGTTTTCTGATGCAATTTTGTTTTACCTCATGCATAATATACATATGGTAAAAAGAAAGCTTTATTATATAAATCTTTCTTTTTCTTTATGGTCGGAAGTGTTATGTATATGTAATTTAATTGCTTGTGTGTTAGTTTTAAATTCTCTTTTATTTTATTTTTATATCATTACGTTATTGTAATGATAACTTTATTCACTGGATTTGACTTTTTTTCGGAAGGTTCAGTTTTCTGTTTTGACCTGATAACAACGCAATTCGATTACTACATTTTTATTTTAGCTAACCTAGTTCTTGATCTTGGTTCCGATTTTGTAAGCATTGAATGAAAATGATTGGTCATTACCAAGGTCATGTTCAGCCCACGTGTTAGTCTGTTGCAAACAGTTTTATTTTTAAATTTATTTCCAGCGTGGGAATCTGATTTTTAGATAGGGTTATTCTAGCCTACGTGCAAATTGGCATTTTTTTACTACGCTGTTCAAATTCGGTGACCACGTGAGTCATCATGTGATCTAAAATCGCGTTTGAAAACAGACATTTTCTAGTGGATTTGATCAGTCGTAAAATATACCTTCAGGCCGAAAGGTATTCTTCTTGTTGCCATTTGAAATGAGTTTTTTTATTTAAAATAATTTATTCACCCTGGAAAATGCTCTTCTTCAACGAAATTCTTGGACAAAGCCATTCACTAAATTATTTGGAATTCTGAAGCCGGAATTATATTCTTGGTGACTCAACAAGGAACTGTTGACACATCAACACAAACTGGTTATAGAGGACGTCATCGCCTTCCATATTGGAACTTCATCGAGATTCGAACTTGGATTCAATTAGAACTTTTTAATAATAGGACTTATATTTTTGAATTCTATGATTAATTTTTGGATTAGATTCACAAACCGTAAGTCCTATTTCATATTTTTACCTTGTTTTCTAGGGAAATAAATTATTTTGTTAAATTTACAAAGCTTGTTGACTTCATTCTTTTCTTTTGTTACTTTTGTACTAGCCTACACGTAACAATGTAATCCTGAGAACGTAAATTAACACTGAAGTCCTTGAAAATTTCACATAATCCAATTTAAATTATTTAAATATTCGGGTCCTTTAATAAATTCACATAATCTGACATGCATTGACTGTTTAAATTAAAGATTCATCAGCTGTTTAATATAATGAAGACTCATTTGAAACTCAGAAAGCTTTGTCAAGATGGTTCTCAATTGAATGAGAATTTCACAGGAGTTGAAACAGGGATTTACTTTCTTGAATACGACTGATGAGAAAATAATAAAGTCTGGATCAGAGAAAAATAGCAGAGACCACAATGACTCGATCTAATCGGACTATCGAGAGAGTTTTATACATACTATTTTCGAAGTAAATGGCCTGGTCATCCGGGTTCCTTAAGGTTATGTATATCACTATGGGGTCTCTGGAAATCTAATATTACGTGTGTGTCACAACAGTAGTGAAGATATCTTGAGTTTTAGGATACCATTCTGGTAATTTGATTTGTTTATTAATGTTTGAAATTTAGCCTAGTACAAACAGAGCAAGTTAAAATCTATGAAAGAATCTGGAACTGCTTCGCTGCTACGCAAACATCAACTGAACTGATATAATTCTCAGATTTGAAACAAATAATTAATGAAGATAAGAGTAACCTATAACCTGACATATCTGCAGTACAAACATTCTCATTCCAAATATTATGTGATGGCCTTTTAAAGTTACCACACACGTACACGTAATGTTCATATTCCGAATACAAAATGTGGCTTTGTGATGTTCAAGCATTCCTGTAAGAGTTGTCGGCATTACAAAACTGTGTAGCATTTCTGCAATGTTATTATTGCTTCTTCGGAACAGCTCTTGTACTAACGGTGCAAAGAGGACGTGGTATAAGCTGTTTGCCAACAAACCTGTACTTCTTAGGCAGTCCCTGGCTAACTCAGCCAGACATACAGGTACAGTTAGCTGCATGAACTCTTCAAAAGTTAGTTGTAGGTGGTGCAATCTTGAACTACAAAAATATTATTTACCTGCATGCTGTGTGACACGATGAAATCTGTATCAATTGCTTTGTCATATAAGTGGTTAGGTATGGCGCCTTCAGTTGACCCAGTTATTACATTAAATTGTTTAACATTTCACAACATCTCTTGGACGTAGCTGTTGTGACAGTTGACTGGCGAAACTGGTATATTTGGTTTCATTGGTTCTGTTTATGTTTCTTCTGTTTTAGCTTCTACGTCTGATTTGATTCAACAGCTTTAATGACTGGAAAGATCATTACAAATTTGTTGAGACATGTTGACCATGACATCAATTTAAAATCTTCCTATGTTCTCTCTATAATGCTTTTCTCATAGCCCTACATTCTTTTTCTCTTAGGTTTGTTTGTAACTCCTTTTCGTCATCTCTAAATTCACTACTAACTCATTATCATGTATCTCATCTAACGTAACTAAATGAATCAATCTTCCTGCTATGTAACAAAGTTGGTGTGTACAATAATTCTATCTTTTTATTCCAAAATTGAAGGTCTTTAACGATTAAGTTGTAGGCTTACTCTATTGAAATTTTCTTATCCGATTTTTGTTGTTGTTATAGCTTCCTTGACTGCATTTTTAATTTCAAGCTGTTGTATTTTTATGATGTTGGTATTCTAGCAGTACTTACTGTTATACATGCTTAATGATTTCGCATAGAGTTGAATTCTCAAACTTTTCATTTTGCTTGCTCTTAATGTGTACTGTTAAATCCCAAATATCTCTTGATGTCTTACGGTACTCTGGACATAGTCTTGACATTTATGGGGGGGGGGGAAGAAAAATCTTCTTTATTACATTATTACATCCACGTTCTTACCTGTGTAGCAAATTGTTAAGGCCAAATTCAGATAAACCCAGCTAACACACAACGTTTTCACGACGTTGCTATATGGTTGTGTTTTGGTTACGTGGGAAAATAACGTTTTGGCAACGTTTCTAAAACGTTACACATGAACGTGATCTTAAATAGTCCAATGATCTAAAAGATATAGTAAATTACAAATGGCATGTATATGCATTGATCCTAATAGTATGGACAAGAAATAGTATAGTTCTTACAAAGATAATAGATAACGTTTTTACAACGTTGTACCAATGTTGTGGTTAACTTTACATTATGAGAGGTAACAATCATAGTTTCATAGTTTGTTCATTTTTATTTTCAAAACCACCAACTATAAGAAGGCTGCAACGTTTGTAGGAAAATATTTTACTCGTCAGCTTTTTTATTACAAACATGACGTACTGCCATCGCCTTGACAATGTTTTACGTATCTACGAACCGAAGTCTAGCTCATCCTCTACCGGCCGAATCGCATTCGTGTCAGAGACGTATCTCCTGTTTCCCGCAATTTTGAACCACCAAGGTATGAACATTAAATAGTTAATGTAAATTCGCATTTTTGGTTGCAGAAAATAACGTTTATTTATTGATTGATGTCTGTTGATGCAATCATGCATATGTAAACTTCTACGAGACGCGAGGCAGTGCCATGCCATTTTCAAACAAAGAAAATGGGACTATCGGCCAGCATGTTCAGCTTATAAAATGACCTAACTGTTTGGTATATTTCTGTGACTTTTATCCGACTCGTATTAACTAAATTATATTGTTACACTGGTACATTTTTGGAAAGAAAACTCTCGAGGATAGGATAGGTTACCGTAGTAAAATGCCTTCCGTTATACTAACATTTCGAATTACGCGCAGTAATTAGCTCAAGAGCGTAAGATTTATCGTCATTCACCGAAACATTTTTTTTTAAACACCAAGTATAATAAATGGAAATCAATGACAAGTGAAATTTAAAAGAATTTGTGTTCAGAGATGTATATACATCTACTTATATACATAGATGTGGAACAAAAATGCATATTAAAGATAATTAAATTTTGATAATTACAGACATGAATTATAGTAGGTTGTAAATAACCTAATACAGGCTTGTTTCAGTGATAATTATGTACATGAACTTTTTGTGAGTAATACATGCAGCATATATAAACAATATGAATAACATCTGTCATCAACTATGCAATATATTTACTAATTAATAAGATGGAAGAACTTGTTTACATTGGAAGTTGATGGGTCTTCGTCAGTTGTGTGATTGGGGATTCACACATAGTTCTAGTGAATCATGCAGAATATTCAACAAAAATGTGCACAAATTTGTACGTCATTTTGCAAGCCCTATATTTATTTCTTTGTTAAATTCTGAATTGATTATTGTGTATATGATCTTATTACTGAATAAAACTGATGCTGCAAAATGATAATTGTGGAGAGCATAAGCTTAAAGACAGATTTTAAGTAGACCTAAAATCAACCTCTTTTTAATCTTTTTTTATACAAAAATCCAATAGTCATGAGGTATAAAAATAAAGAAAAAGAGTTTTGAGATTGAGCATAAAAGTCAGTTGATCCTACATAATGCATACATTACCAAATCAACAAGTACTATTACTTAATTTGCATGTGTCAGATGGTCAGGAATTATGATCCCATATCAGGTGCTTAACTTCGATTTTTTTGAAAATTATTTTGACTCATTTTAGTTCAAATATGAGTATAGTGCATGTCACACTGGCAATAACACAATGCATAATGACTTTACTATTTTGAGAAAATGATCATACATTTTAAGTATAATTTGCCTGTTTTGATAAGAATTAAATATTTGCTTTGCTACAGAGCATGAACATAATATGCATGGAACCACAAGTATCATACATTTCTGACATTAGTATCAGTTATTTAAGATTGCCTGTTGAAGCATGTGAGTCAGGAAAGCAGCACATAGTATATTAGTATCACAATGTTTTACAAATTGTTGCTTTATTTTTCGAACAGAATGAGTGACATAGAATATGCTGTGATTGAATTCATTGAAGAAAAGGCAATGGAAATTGTTCCCAAGTCATGGATTGAAAATATTGATCAGGTATGGATATTTGCCAGTAATTTTGAATACTGTTACATATATATTATTTTGATGTGTGTTCCAGATGTAGAAACATACTTTCATGAATTTCAAGTTATTTAAAACAAAAACAAAACCAATGTCATTTCAATGAATTGTGGGTCAGTTAACTAAGAAAGAGTGTGACAATGGCATTGTTTTTGTTGATATTAATGATATAATGACCTTTTAGATGGTTTAATAGCACGTTTAGTATATTCTTGACTATATCATGCTGAGGAACTTGAATGCGCCTTTTCCAAGGACACTCAGAGGGATCTGACATGGGAAGGTCTCTAACCTGTGACCCTTGTTTTACAAGTCCAGTGCTATACCAAATGAGCAACGGCGGCTTTCTATACAGTGTAACAAATGATGGGTAAGCTGGCCATTATTTGGTACTATATATTTCCAGGGTTTGTACAGCTATTGGCCCCAGTTTAATGTTGCTCAGCATGTACAAAGGGCCCGCTGCCAGATAAGGAAAAATGAACAAAATACAAAGTCAGGATCTTTGTCACAACAGTTAGGATAGAAATGATTAATTGTGTTTCTTCTAAGACAGTAATTTCAGATTTATAAGGTACGTAAGTACTTTGGCATTTTTTACGTTTGCATTTAAAGTTCTCTTAAACAAGATTTTGAAAAATTAAACTTCCTGGAAAAAATTTTTAAAGTACAAATATAGCACCATTTAAAGACTTGTATAGCCTTTTATAGCACAATAGTCATGAATTAAAGCAATGAAGTCGACACCATGTAAATAACTGTTGGACTTTTTTAATTGAGAATGTTATCAGAAGGCATTACTTAAAGCCAAACAAGCAGAAGAGACATCTAATGTTGAATCGGACGAGGAGCACAACCCAGGCCAAAGAAAAGACCTCAGCGCTACATAAATTGGTCTGACAAGGAGAATGGTGATGGTCAGTATATGCTGGAGAATTATCTAGCTTTTACTTGCTTCTTTATAATGTGATGCTTGACACTGTGGTATTGTTTATGGAAAGAATCTTGCAGATGCTAAGGGATCATCAGTCAAGTCTGCATTACTGGTCTGCCTTTATGTAAATTAAATAAATGTTCTTGTTACTGAAAGACTCCTTGCAGATGGCTTAACTACATTATACATACATTATGGATGGTATCCAGCATACTTTTATGATCAGAAGAAAAAAAAAATCCCATTGTTTTAATTATGACTTGCTGTGGTCACCGCTTTTAAAAATATTTATCCAAGCTAAATATATGACGATTACTTAATAATGCATTTATTGGTGGTGAGAGACTAAATCCATGACTTGATACTTATGTTTAGCATTAACTGGAAAGCTGAAGATTAGTAATCTTTTGATATACATATCTTGATTGTACCATTTAATTTACAAAATTCAATGTAATTTGCATTGGTAAAATATGCAGCACAAGAAAGGTCATTATGAAACCAAGATAAATCACATATCTTTGTTTTGTCTGGAGCTCGGACTCATTTATTGCACATTTCTGTACACTATTTGTCTTTAATCCAGGATTATTTACTGCATTCGGGTGCATTTAATGGTGAAAATTCACCAGCTTGATTTAAAAGTGGTGAATATTGTTAGCGTTTGTTTTCATACCCTGTATGTCACAAGGATTCAATGTAATCAAGAACACACAAAGTATTTGCAAGTTCTCATTAATATTTCAAATGAAGATGAAGACGAAGAACTGAAACAAAGACGAAAACCTCAAGTGGAAACATTGTCAAAAATTTTTTGATTCGTTCCTTCCAGCCATCTCTTCCAAAACCTCCTGAAATGGAAGAGTATTATTTTTGCAGACTCCAAGATTTCCTCTTTCCCTGCTGGTATGTTCTATTTAGTTTATCTGGTCTCTTTTTATCAATTGCTTTTATACCATGCCACAATTGGACATTCCTTATCAAAAGTATGTATAAATTGCATCTATTTATCTGTCTCTTTAATAAGGTGTGTTTAGGAGTACTTATTCATGCTGTATATATGAAATTAGATGTTTTGTTCAAAATGAATGCATTTTGTGATGTATGGTATCACTGCCTAATATACAGTGGTCATTGTGACCAGTATGCATTTTTGTTTACATGCCAAAAGTCCAGGCTGATTTCTTTGTTTCTTTTTTATTGCAATTAATGACTGATGATTACTTTTGTCTATTTAGCTGCATCCAGAAGGACAACACCATCGCCATCCCCATCCACTCTGGAGCGGAGAATAGAAAGGTTTCTCTCTGCCTGTTCCACTACAAGTAGTAAGTATTGAGGATGGGAACAAATGTACATGAGAATAATGAAACAAATAATACAGATGTTGACTTGTATATAATTTCTTATTTCATTTACTACTCTTTAAATATGAGTCAGTCAATTATACACTGTATTCATGAATTTAATTCTCATCTAAGGTAGTAGAACTGTTTTATGTGTTACAAAATGTTATGCAATTTGCGGCAGTAAACTAAAAACGCGTTTTGCACCATTTAAAAACGTTTATGTTTCAATGCACATCAAACTCATTGGTGTGTTGTCACTTCAGTTGATAATAGTCTTGTCATCTTGTAGACATTATAAATGTTAGTGTTCAGTACTAAGATCTAATACATTGAGTCAGCATCAAAATTTGTTTGGAAAATGGAAGATTATGACATGAAAGCTTAAGTTTTTGCAGCTTAGACACTGTTATTTCTGAACATTGTGAGATGTGTAAATAGTTAAATTATGGGTCGTAAAACATATTGTACAACATTTAGTTTTGCATATAAACAATATTTACAATGGATTCTTTCTTCATTGATGTGTCTAATCTGTTCATCATTCCGTTGGGTTTTTTATTTCATTTCTTAGATACACCATTGTCATCTCTAAGTCTGACGCCAAAACCATCTACATTGAATGCAAACTTTACAGACACCAGTAGTGAAACATGTCCAAGGAGTAAAAAAATACAGGATTCCAGTGAAAGTAAGTTTTATTTCTTTTCAAATAAATTGTACAAAAACCACGTGTTTCATTCCATAAATATTTTTCATTGTTAGACCCATGTTCACTGTACAGATCTTTACAAGGAGTTAATAGCAATGATTTTGATCTTTCAAAACTGATGCTTAATTTCATCATAAATCTCTTACAGATTTCCAGCTCAGTGTACTTCTGAAACTGGACACAATTATTGGGAATCAGCAGAAGCAGCTGGCCTTCCTAAGGAAAGTTTTAGTTAATACACAAGGCCCAGACACAGAATATACAGAAGAAACTCTTGCAATGACATGGGATTCAGTGGAGGAACTAGAGGGCCTTTGCCAGAGGTTGGAGGAGAATCCCGAACTCTTCAAGAAGATGGTAATTTGGGGCCTTATTTTCTCAAATAAAACTGTTGTCATGTCTATAAACTTTATTTGCTGTTGTGAACCTCAGTATGCATCATACAAGTGCTGGGGCGCCTGTATAATTATTGGGGTGTGGGTGGGGCGAACATGTAGTGGTCAGCTACTAAGTTTTACGGATGTAGGCCAAGACATGTTTAGAGATGAACATGTACAGGTGTTTTATTACATATACACTATTACATATTTTATTTCAATCTTTGAGTGAATGTCATTTGTGAAGTTAATAGATTCACGGTGGTTAATTTGTTTTATAATTGCTGTTAGTACATTGTGTTGCATAGTTGGTGTTATCAAATTGTTTCAAGTTAGAGCAAATAAATTTGCATGCAACAATGGCAAAAAAAGAACTATGTTCAAGCATAATTTGTCACATCAATCAAGAAATAATAATAATAATAATAATAATAATAATAATAATAATAAATTAATTATTATTATTATTATTATTATTATTATTATTATTATTATTATTTTCAGATATACTACTTTAGCTCCCTTGGCGGGTATAATATTGGGGATAGTGTCCGCAGGATGATGAAAAAGGGACGTAAAAGGAAAAAAGCATTTCAAGAGTTTGTGATATGCCGGGTTTTGATAAGTAAGTATGGCTTGATTTCAATTGTCTGTTTTTCCTATGACTCGCCAGAGATTTTTAAACGAATCGATAAAGTACTACATGTTTCTTCCCACATATACTGCATTACATGTATATGAAAGAAGTTGAGACCACATTTCAAAGTACGTGTTTTATAAATACTCCATTGATTATTGCTGGCATTTAGAAAAATACAACGCATCCTTTGTTGTGAAACTTACTTTAAAACATTGTCTTACTCTTGCAGAAGCCTGCTTGAAAAATAATGGCAAAGCAAAAGCAAATGAAATGGAAGAGGCCATATCGAAAACCCTCAAATATGCACCCAACCAGCGCGGAGGGATAAAATACAAGGCTAGCCGTCTGACTCTTATTTCATCAATACTGGATTTAATTTTGTCTTGTAAAGCATGGTATTTGCAAAGCGGATACATTTCTAAATTGATAACAAAATCAGCTTATCCTAGTGCCCAGGACTGTCAAAGCTTGAGTACAGCTAACTACAATTTACATCCATCTTGTCTGATCTGGCAAGCGCTTCCACTTGGAATTTTTATTCACATGAAATATTTGGACAAAATAAATTCGTCTTTGCTCAAATTGATTTCACCATCCACTTGCGTAAAATGACAAGTAAGTGCAGACTAACTTGGCTTAACAATATTAAGGGAAGCACAAGTGCAGTGAAGAAAGTTTCATAAATTTTCATAACGTTAGTTAACGTTGACGTCTGCATATGTAAGCAGTGCTGAGATGATATATGGCTTTGTTTAAGCATTAAAGTTATTTTTTAATTTGCAGGTGCCTGAGCAGAAGAAGAAACAGATTAACTTTGCAGTGGAGGAGACTGATTCTGATTCGATCTTAATTATATCTAGAAAATAAACAAAAACTGATATTAAAATACCTGTTGTATTGTTTGCTTCTTTCCTTTATGTATCTTAAAAACAAATGTCTGAACCTTCCGTCTGTAAATTCAGGGGATTCCTTATCAGCCCGTCAACTTTTACCTTACACCCTGCTACTTAAAAAAAATTAATTATCCCCATTGGGGTAGATCCCTCAAACCCCCAACCCCCTCCCGCCTACTTTGTCAACTCTCCTGCCGCATTTAAATCTAATGAAAGGCCCTGCTGTAAAGCCTGTTAGTAAAACTACCCAATAAGAGGATTTCATACAATGAACAGAAAGCAATGTTTGCATATTAACCGTGTTAGAACACCTGCACACTTGCACTGAAACTGATTGCATGCTTCAGAATGGACGAATGTATTTTTATTAAATAAGCATCATTACTAATTTATCTAAGATTCTTTTTCAGTGTATGAACAGATAAATTAAAATTCTATATTGTGCAGAGTGCATTTTTATATGTACTTTGAACTTATTTGTGAGAGTTGTCACGCATCATTGCATGCAGAGTGCAAATTTGTACAATGTTTGAAAGTGTACCCTAGCATCTTATCGTTACTCCTACTATTATTATCATTATGGTCAAATGACTGGTTGTGTTTGGTTGGTCATAAATGAAAATGGTGCAGCACTGACACCCAATACGGTGACAATGGCAGCTTTGAAATTCCTGCTATCACAACTCCTAGATGGATAGCAATGTTTACATTTTAGTAATGTATAGATTGGGACATTTTTGCCAGTAGTATGTGTTTCAGAAACACAAGCAGCTTTCATCAGATTTGCATATAGGATTTGAATGTTGTGAGAATGTTGTAGGAAGGTTTTATTATAACTTTAAACAACAACGTTGTAGCAACATTCCAGCAAGTTCACCAAATCACGTTGCCACAACGTTATATGATGATATTGCCGCAACCTTACTGCAACGTTGCTGCAACGTGGAATCGTTAGCTGGGAACCTACAAATGTATTACATCTAAATTGTTATAGACGTATTCTAATATCACTGAACTTGTACTTAGTTGCATTCCTTACCAGTTGTTGTATTCTTTTGAAATGACTTTGTTCATTAGGAAAAACAATTAAAATGCTAGTAGAAGCGACTATCTGACAAATTTACGGTGTAATAAATATACCATTCAGTTTGAAAGAGGATGTTGTGAAGTATCAATTCTTGTTTCACATAAACAATGATAATACCGTTTTGAAGGAAAGTCAAAGTGTGAACAACAAAATTACCTTTAGCAGATCTATGCTGCGGATGCGTCTAGAAAATTCAATAAGTGAAATCAAAACATTCAGTGTAGGAAGTGCTCTGAGCTAAAATATCCAAATGAGTTCGCAAAAAAGGATTGATGCTTCTTTGAAATGTAACAAAATGCGCGAGATGTGTGTGTGTGTGTGTGTGTGTGTGTGTGTGTGTGTGTGTGTGTATTTTTAACGTAGCTTTAACAATTTTTCAGTCATGACTCTACGATGTCTACAGTGTGGCAGTTTCTAGTGATGTCTGGCACTGGGGCATCATGCCGTAGACATGTAGCATGATGTCCCACCCAGTCACATTATCCTGACACCAAGCCGACCAGTCCTAACACTAACCTCTCAATGCTGAGCGCCAAGGAAGGCAGCTGTTAGTACCATTTTTGTTAAGTCTTTGGTAAGATCTCCCCTATCCGAGGTAGACGCTCTAACCACTAGGCCACCAGAGCGGTCAAGTGCAAGATAAATATATACTGAATGGACTGTGAGGTTTGGAATAACGAAACTAGAAAAGAACAGCATGCGAATGTGAAAGAAATATTTGGCATTTATTACAACCATATTCATTGCAAAAGTAAAGGTTAGTCCCTCAAATCATTTTCAATGCCTACATGGTGCTTCAGTTTTGTTAGCCTAGCATATAAATTGTAAGCTTTACAACGAATAACTGACAAAAAGTATTGATATTCTTCTCTGTTAAATAATTAAAATATGCGAGAAAAAGGGAACAAATCAGGAATATTTAGCAAACAAATATAAAAATGTTTGCTATGAGACAAAGAAGAACGAAGTCTCAGCAGAGTTTAGCAAACAAATCTGACATTCAGTCAAACAAACTTTGAAATATTCCGCTATCAAGATATCAAGGTTTTCTCGAAATATTACAAGACGAAAAGCAACAATAGAAACATTTTAGCAAATATATAATGACATTTTGCAATGATAAAAATTAAATATGCGAGGAAAATAGAGCAAAGAATCGGCATATTCTAGTGATCGAATTTCCTAAATTTACTTACCTAATTATCAATGTTGTTTCTAGGATGCTAGAAATGAATCAATAAAAATTTAAAAACTATAGCAAACAAATATTAAATGTTTAGATTTATGAGATCGAATTTGAGAAGAAATAATAAACAATTTCAAGCGAATAAATGTAAGATTCTAGCAAATAAACGTCAACATTGTCAAATAAACGTCAAATAAACGTCAACATTGTAGCTATCTAAATATCACCTTTTCACAAAATGTCAAATTATACGAATCAAGAATATAAAGAGTTTTGTCAACAATACTCTGCACATTCGGAAGTGCACAGAAAGCAAAAGTCGAAAGTCTATAATTTCTTTACTTCACGGCATGATTAAACAAGTAATATCATGATGGATCAGTATCATACAGTGATTTTCAGCCTATACTCAAAACGATTAACCAGATAATTGTTGCTGCGAAGGGAAAATTACAAGTAAGAAAGAGTCTGAGGAGAAAAACGAGAGACGAAATAGACTACAGAGACCGAGAATAAGAATGAATTGGAAATTCGAAGAGAATGGGGTGGATATGACATCATATGGGGTGGATATGACATCATAAAGATCTTAACAGAAAAGTTACGAAAATAAATTCTGTAAAGGTGTGTCTTAAACGGAAGATTTGTCTCTGAACATCTAAGCCCTTGCCAAGTGGAGAAGAGTAAATGTACTGAGATCTTTCAAAGCTTAGTCATTGAAATGTATTAGATAAAAGAAATATGTGCAGGACAAAAGGTCTCCATAGAACTTCTTTTCTCCCTCCCCCACACCTTCTAACCACCGCCACCACCCTCTCACCCCCAGCATATACATTATAACTTCAATTTCAGGATTGATTTTAATCTTACAACCATTAAAGATCAATATGAAGATAATATCTCCCAGAAATAACACACTATAAACATCAACAGTTTCCCCCCCCCCCAAACAAAATAGGAGAAAACAAAATGATGTAGAACAAAAATGCTCGATTTAATAACTTTCGTTTATCTACAAAAATCTGGAAACAAAAAGGCAATGCACGAAAAGCATGTGCATTTCCGATAAGGAACCATCAAAGCAGGTTTTTTTGTTTTGACAAAATACTGATGAATAGACAATTTAATAACAAGTTCATTTTATATATGAATGACTTGTCTTCTCATACCTCTCTTAGTTGTGGCCGCGAGGGCCCGAAGATGTGGTCTTTACAGATCACTAATATATCTCACCTTTGTCCGCGTGAGTTCGCGTCTCGTCCTCATCAGCGGGGGTAAGTGAGAAAGTTTCCCAGTTGCTTCCCGTGAGTCAGTGGGTCTTCACGAGTTCGTCTGTCTTCAGATATATTGGTCACCATGTAGAGCGTATCATGATCTGAAAGATGGCGCTAAATTCTACAAACCAAAGGAAAAATTGTTTTAACTTTCATTATGACTTAACTTCTCATATTTGTGTTAACAATGATGTAAGTAATCTTAGATACTGAGGTTACTGATATTATATCTACATATGTTTGCCCTGGATGACTGCCATCATGTTTAGTACCGATTTTGACTAGTAAACATGAAAGGCACGAGCAACTGATAAAGTGTGTTACATACGCATGGGGTGTATACTGAGTTGATACACTGATATAATGTTCAGTAAGAAAGAATACCCGTAGTATACATAAGCCATATTTTTGTACCAAAAGCTGCAGACATTTTCTGTCCGTAAGTGTCATACAATTATATAACCTGATAAAGAGAAACACCTCCCGAAGAACATAAGCTAATCTCTCATACCGCTTCAATTTTTGCACTGCGTGCTTCTGTATATATATATATATATATATATATATATATATATATATATATATATATATATATATATATATATATATATATCGTATCGCCTACTTCAGGGATGGATCCAGAAGTATCAGGGGTAGTGGGTGCTAATCAATAAGCGAATTGTCTGTGGAACGGAAAATGGGTAAAGTACCCTGAAACTCATGCAGCAGTTTAAGAATTTCAATTATAACTTATCTTACTGTAAAGAAACTTTACATTACAAAACGTTCTAATTGATTAGCGCTCATTTTAAACGGGGGGGGGGGACCTGGTTGGAGGGTTGGGAGAAGTTAGTGAGGAGGCAGTGTCCTGGATTCGGCTCTGATCTTTATTCATTTGATAAATTCCAGAACGAATTCTTTAAGTCTCATTATAGGTCACACACACACACACACACACACACACACACACACACACACATATATATATATATATATA
>JAECUM010094134.1:2500-27294 GCA_016617855.1 Megalonaias nervosa | reverse complement strand
TATTGGTGGGAGTTAGAGTACATGTATATATCAGTGTAGCTGATGTGGAAGGATGAATATATACTCATATAAATTTGAAGAAAACACATGCATGTCAGTTTTCTTTAATTTATTTCCACAGATGTTTAAAAATAGGCAGACATGACCAAAAAAGTAGAGAAAATGTAAACATGATCAGAATATTAATATCTGGTAGGACAAATGCTTATGCACTTAATAAACCACCAATTATATATTGATACTTAATGTCTGAGTTGAAAATGTGACTGAAATTTCAGCAAAATCACAGTGAAAATTTTTTGACATTCACTCAAATGTCCTTTTTTCACTAAAATTATGGTATTTTAGGAGATTTTTACCAAAATTTCTGAAAATATCAGTGAAATTTTGTGATTGAAATGTCACTGACTGCCAACATTTCTGTAAAAATATCGGTGAGAATTTGTGATTGAAATTTCACTTAGAGTTTGTCAAAAATTCTGAAAATATAGTGATATTTTGTGATTGTAATATCACTGACATTTCAATAAAAAATATCAATAAGATGTAATAAAATTTATTTTTTGTTTCTTGTACAATCTGAATGACTTTCAGCAACATTTATATTTCCTGTTTCTGATAGCTGTAATTTTATTGTTCATTTTGGGCACAATAACTTCTTTCCACATCTTTCCTTGTTAAATTTCTTTTTCAAATTTTTGTTGTTGCTGTTGTTGTATTTTTGTTTAACTTCAATTGGATTTAACTGCCCTCAAACAAGTTTTCTTGTTTTCCGTTTTAAAACAGAATTTCGCTTTTCTCCTGATCTGAATCTGATTTTCCTCGATATGGACCCTTTTTTTAATATTGTCTCTGAAACATTTTTTTTCAAAATAATGCTCTATCCGGTCCCATTCCGCAATGAGCTTTCTAAAAAGTATTTGTTCCATTTATTATTTAACAGATGATCACTGTAAAGAGCTTTCTGATTGGTCCAAATCTTTTACTTGCCCAATGAATCGTCGCGTAACGGAAACTGATGGGAATGAGCATGCTTGCCAAAAGTGGCGATTCGAATTTTCGAGCGGGATACGAGTTTGAATAACCACTTGAAAATTGTGCGGCAATGAGAATAACTTGACTGCAAATTCGATGGGAACGTAATTGCTCAATCTGTATGAAACTGAACGCCAGGACTAGCATTTTGCTTTTTGTGCTATAAAGAGCTTTACAGTAGCGGCTAACGTGCTAAATATGACAAGGAATTGAACCAGGATGATTTCGAAGTTATATAACTCCAAACTGATTAACTTCCAGAATTTAAGAAGGGACAACGTATAGATCACTGGTGAGAATTGTTGATATTGTTGCCAGATACCCATGTCTATCAAAGATAGTCATATCTTTGCGGAATATTTTTTGGCCCACACGTACAATCATCCTTCGATATCGTGAGCGGTATTATTGTGTATATCATCAAAATATTTTAGGTGCGTTAGAATTCAGCGTAAAACAAGAGTAATTATATCATGATACACATTTGTCACGGATGCTTGTGGAACAAGAACTAATTCAAGTAACCACAACAGCATCATAGTTTGTACTTTAATCAAAAATCAAGTCTGCAGTACAACAGTGACATAAGGTAGGCCCCTAGCATTTATTCTTTTCATAATCAACGTCTCAAATGGATGGTTTTCTGTAATTTTGCATCATTTTCACAGTGGAATTATTCAATGCAGGATAATATTTTATATTTTATATATGTTTATGTGTTCACAGATGCCTGTGCATATGTTCTAGGCTTGATACTTCGATTTTTAAAATCAATTATTTAGTGTCAAGCCAGATTCTTCACATCATGTTGTATATACTGTATTTATTGTACATAACAGACAGAAGGCCTCAAGGTAGATTAGCTCTGTAACTAACTGAGTTACCTTCTCTCAATAAAGTCTTTATTATTATTATTATTATTATTATTATTATTATTAACTCCCATATCTCTTGCCTTGGATGTCATATAATTACAACATCTGTATAATTTTTTTAATGTACACTGAAATATCACCTTGGTTAATAAAGTCCTGTTTAATTAATATCCATTATTTATTTGAAACCTTTTGAAATGTCTGAAAAACTACTGAAACTTCAGTAAAATACTATATAATGATCACAATTTTAGTGAAATCTCACATTTTTTTTCATGTAGAATTTTATTTCAGGCAGAAATCTTAGATGGATTGTTTTTGTTTAAGCGGAATCTTAGGACAACTAATCTGCATGTTTCGCCTAAAATTCCGCCAGAAATCCACCTAAAGTCTGCTTGAAATTCACCTAAGCTTTAATTTTATGGTTAGGCAGAAAACGCTTAAGAAACCGGTCTGAAATCCTCCTAAAGTCTGCCTGGAAAATTTTGTACAAGATTTCAGGTGGATTTTTATTTCAGGTAGAAATCTCAGACAGATTCTTTTTATTCAAGTGGAATATTTTGCCTAAAATTCTGCCCTGAATTCGCCTGAATTCCGCTTCAAGTTTGCCTAAGCTCCCTTAATATGACTAATTATGGTTTAGGCAGAAAGCGCTTAAAAAACCTGTCTGAAATCCACCTTAAGTCCACCTGGAAAATTTTGTATGGGATGGACTATTACCAAATCCCATATGAACTATTTACAAATTCCATATGGATCATTTACAAATACCATATGGTATATTTCTAAATTCCATATGGACTATTCACAGATTCCATATGGACTGTTCAGATTCCATATGGACCATTGCCAAATTCCATATGGATTATTCACAAATTCCATATGGATTATTGCCAAATTCCATATGGAATTTTAATTGTATTCCATATGGACAATATACAGATCTCATGGACTAATTTGCATATTCCATGGGATTTTCCATAAGGAATCCATAACATTTGCATATGGATACACTGAAATCCATAAGAGTGGTTAAGCTATAGAATAAAATGTCCATATGGATATTTCTGTAAAAGTACGTATGGATTCCATATCCAGTCCATATAGAGAATTTCGAAAGTCATTGACTTTAGAGCAACATACTGACAGCTCATTGGCCAGTCATCATCAGCGGCGGGTACCTCAGGTGGTCTCCAGTTTCTCATAAGAACCCCATTGTGACAAAATAACAAACAGGTACATGTGTGGCTTCAGTTTCGCTAATTGCCCTCAGAAACAGGAGATTTCAAGCTTATCTTATTGTCCAACAACAAGTGGTTGTCTTTGGTAACCCTGATTCAAAAAGAGAGAAAGAGTAGTAAAATGAAGATCACTGTGATCAATAGCTGTTGATTGATCAATACTAGGAGCAAAGGTGACTTCATCAAAAGACTGAATAATAAATATGTCAGCTACAGGTCTAATTTCCTGATAACATCATTCTCAAGAGCTCTCCTATACATGCAGGATGCAAATTAGTGATTCTATTCTAAATCGGATCAGATTGTCAGTTTCAAGTGGATTAAGTGGTAGATTTCAACGAGAGACGGGAGATGCCCCTCATCTTGAGAGTTTCTCATGTATGCAAATTAAGTGTCAGAAAAATTTGCTGAACAAATGATTGCGATAAATATGTAAGGATATAATGATGTTATATTTTGCTAAAGTTATTTGTTGCCAATTATATGATTATTATGCAATCGAAAGTACCATCAATAAGAGTTGATTATCATAAGCAATCTGAATGTTAATATGTGCACAGTGTTACAACCCTGTAGTTAAATTACATGTGTGTTAAAATTTAAATTCTTCTAATTCTTTGTTTCATTTTTATTTCATTTTTACATCATTAAATGTAGTTATTATTATGATGATTATGTTTGCATGGGTCTAATAGTATGTTAGAAACATCGTATTTATTTAAAACGTAAATGTGACTCGTGTAAGCACGATTTTTGCATGACTTTTTCGTATCAAGTAAACAGTGAGAAAGAGCTATGTAAATGATTGGCTGTGACCATGTTATTTCAAAATAATACTTGTTTACGCATTGTAGTGATTTCGAAATCACATGTGTCCTTCATGCGTGTGTACATGTAATGACGCATTAGCTTGTTTTAAATGCTCAGTTACCTGTAAGAAATGTTTAGTCAGTCATAGTGATAGTCGTAGTTGTGGTCAGTTGTAGTTGAGTCACATCATAACATCTTGTAGAGTTTCTAACACCTTAAGGAAAAGGTATTTCTGTGCTGGAAAGAGGTGTTTGTTCATTCGTGTGTATTAGGAACAACATGTGTGTTGTTAGTGGTGGTACCTGTATTTCGTCTACTTTCTAAATAATTATTTTCCCTGGAGAACAACACTACTGGCTTTGGACAAAGACATTTGATGAAATTATTTCTAAATCGGAACAGAACAATACAAATTGTGCTTTACAGTGAAAATTCTGGACATTCTGTGTTAGCTTTCATCTGACGTCATCATCCGCCATCTTGGATCGGAACTGAGATTCAGGCTGTATCAATTTAGAACTGTTTATTCACAGGACTTATGTGTTTTCACAAATTTAGAACATATTTTTGGATCTTCTTCGTAAATCGTACGTCTTGTTTCGCCTATTTACCTTTTCACCGTGTTTTCTAGGGAAATAAATTATTTTTTTTAAAATTTACAAAGCTTGTCTTCACTCTTTCTTTGTGTTACTTTGAACGAGCCAATACGTAACAACAGAAACTAAACAACAAATAGACCTAAATATAAATATCTGTTCTCAGAAAGAATTAATGTGGGCAAATGTTTATTAATGCCTTAGCAATTTTGAAAACAAAACATAATGCAAATCATATCAGATATTTCCATGTATATCAGTTGCAATCTGTAATGTTCATCCTCTCCTCTGTATTTACAACACACACCACATTTTCATGGGAATAGATATTCCAACAACCCTGTTTAGACGTTAAGCTTGAAACAGTATCTTTCAGGAGACTGCCATGAACTTTGGTATTTCAGGCTTTTATCCAAGTATTTTCATAATCTTTCTGGGAATCTGTAAATAAAAGAAAATGTGTATATACTAACATTATTCAAATTGTCCGTTATGGGAGCCAAATGGAATATAATAATCATTAACATTTTCAGCTGGGACAAATCAGACATTATTAGAATTTTTCAAGTTAAAACCACACACCAATATGACCATCCACCGGGGAGAAGTGGCAATAACAAGATTTTCAAGATGGCAGCAGGCAAGTACCATTTTCAGCTGGATCAACTGGACGCCACCAGAAGTTTTTTGGTGAAAACCCAATGTTGAAAATGGTTCTAGGAAGAAACAAAACATTGAAAACACCCTGGACAATAATCCCCAAATAAAATAAATTCTTTCCAATAACTCCCTAGGCTAATAACCTGAGGACAAAAACCCATTTGGTATAAAAATGTTGAGGAAAACATTGAATAATAATCAGATTCTTAAACCACTGGAGTCATACAATGTCCGTGCCATTTGTCATACCATGTGCATACCATTTGACATACCATGTGCATACCATGTGTCATACCATGTCCATACTATTTGTCATACCTTGTGTATATCATTTTACATACCATGTACATGGTGTTTATCATACTGTTTGTCATACCATGTGTCATACCATGTGCATACTTTCTGCTACAGAATAAGCAACAGACAACATAACTGTGATGTTGCATCAACTCGTGCAAAGTCACAATACTCAAAACCCAACCAGCATCCTAAATGACCTTGAAAGAGTGATGATTAACACCATTGATATATCACCAAATGAAATAGCATCTACAAGAGTATTACCAAACTGACAAATTTTGATTTTGTTGGTAAATCTGATAGCAGTGATAGCATTTGTACCCATTGCTTCAGTCGATGGCAACTTTGGAGGTATTGTCCTGGGACTTCCTGAAGAAACATAGGAAATTGTGGATTAATTTGAAGATTTGTACATTGGTAGAGGACAGAATTGTGGACAATGAACACCGATATTTGATGATGCACCATTTTCCTTTAGAACCATTTAGATATCATAAATATGTTGATAAAACCCAATCTAAGTATGATAATCTTGCTCGGAGTGGTAATATTATGACTATGAACATGGATGCTATGGAGGCCACATTGAATGTCAGCACTGCACCAATTCCTATATAGGGGTGACGACCTTCGGAAAAATGTGTGGATAAAGTTTTATGGCAATCCTTCAAGTCATTTAGGATGTGTAGTGATAACAATTTCATAGAATGGATGGACAACAGACAATTCTTCTCTGTATAAATAGAAGAGGCAAAACTATAACAGTGAGATGCATCAATATATATATGTATTGGTGGAAAGTTTGAGTTTTAAAATATAAATATGAGCCTATATAAGTTAAGGATACATGTCACTGTGGTGAAGACAAACATTCATCATACTAATATGGACAGTTACTGCTAGATATGCAGTTAAAATAAAACTTTCTTGTTTAGTGCCAAAAAATGGGCAAAACATGTTGCATAAGTTTGTAAAACAAAAATTGGATCACTTTTAATTAAATATCTGACTTAACAGGAAGCAGAAAACTATAAGATCGAAAATTGGAAGGATTGATAAAAAAGAAATCAATATGATGAATGTAGATAATTAGAGTCTGTGATCACTGGTCTTTTTATTTCCAGAGTATTACACTACAAGAAAAATGAAATACATTTCTGAAGAATATACCTTTGGATCTTTTGGGAATCTTCAGTGAGCTGTACATCTGGATGTCATTGTTTGCATATTGGTGCAATTTTTCATAGGGATCACTTTCTGGTGAACTGAAACTAGAAATTGGAATACTAACTGATGTACCATATTTAACAATGCTGAAAGATAACATTTAAAAGAAAAGTTCTGGTGCTTGCTTTTACTAAATCTTAACTATTTGTACACTAGTTTAGTTAAATATATGTTCAGCAACTGATTAATTCTTACTTCTCAGTCATCACTCCTCTGGTTTGTTTGCACATCTAGGCTCTTAAAGAGAAAATAATAAAATGAAAATAAAATTCTTTATTGAATTTTTGAAAATCAATTTCTTTCTTTTTTCAGTAATTAACATTACTTGATAGAGGAAGATTATCTTAGCAGAGGAAGTTATATATATATATATATATATATATATATATATATATATATATATATATATAATGTTCCTGAAACATCAACAAGATTTATTCTCATATGTTTGCCATGAGCATTGGTCATAAGCCTGTACTGTTTGATCAAATTTCTGGCATGAAAACCATCACTCACACTTGACACTAGAAGTACATGTGAAATGTCTATATACGAGTCCTGTCTTTTCTGTCTGTTGAGTTGTTGCTATGTCTGTGATATGAAATCCTCATACTGTTTTCCATTGTCCACATCTTATTTCACAGAAGGAGCTTTTATTTTGATATCTTGTTTATTTGATACAGAAAGTAATTGTTTTAATGTAATGAATCTAGAGCAAAGTATACATATCTTACATTGACTAACTGAAGGAGGAAGAACCTAGGAAACCTTGGACCCCCAACAAACAGGAAGCTATTGGCCAACTTTCTCACGTACCCACATCAGCTGAGTCTGACACTTGAACCCATGCGGATATAGGTGAGATGGCATTGATCACTACAGGCAAGCACATTAGAGCAGTCAGTCATTCAGGGCCCCATGTACTGCTACTGTTTTTGTGTGTATTTGTGTATGTCTTTTAAGGTGTTCTAAGAAAGATTTCTTTAAGTTGCTGCACAGGAAAACTTTGCTTTATCTCAATATTTTCTATGGCTTTATTTAATATTTGTACTTTTGGTTTTCATTCCATTTTAATTTTTTCCAAAACATGGCTCTTATCAAAGCCTAGGTTGATGGGCTTGCAGCTGTCTGTTTACTTTTAAACATTTTTTTAGCAAAATATAAATTCTCCAGATAGTTGGGTATCTACGATGAATTGAAAATTTAAGAGGAAGTTACAGAATTATAAATTGAATCCATAATGATCCTAAAAGGTTCTATTCAAGTGCAAAAGAATCAAATGTTCTGAATGAATTTCAGGTCCTCCAATGTTTGTATCACAAAGGCATTGTCCAGAACTCCTTTGCATAATTCATAATCATCCCAGAATGATGTTCTAATCCAATGAGTACTTTCTAATTCCATTGAAAAATCCTAACAAATGTCTCCTCTCAAATTATCTAAACACAACATATATCTGATTTTAACAGATGAAACAAGAATCCCAAATAGGAATGAATCCAAAATAGAAATGAATTAATTGCTCAGTTCTTTCCTTATATACACCTTCTAAAGTCTATTAGGACTATATGTCACAATATATCCCATGTGACAGATCTTACTATTGAATTTAATATTACACAGTACCTGTTCATGTGACCTAACTAAAAAAATATAGACATACATAACACCAGTCTCTCTCTCTCTCTCTCTCTCTCTCTCATCCTGAATCTATGAGTTTCAAGTTCCAGACCTTGGTGGTGTTCTTGTCCATAAGATAGGTCTCAATGGCCACATTTCATAAATGTGACATTTTTATGTTTTAATGCATTAGTCCATATGTCAATTAGTCATAAATATTATGGCCATTACAAGCACTAAATGACCACCAGTTGCTCACAGGCAACAAATTAGTTTACTAGTTACGGAACCAGTCTGTGTGCAGTGGTATAGGAAAATACTGTATTAAAAAGAATGAAGGCCACTTAGTGACTGATAGCAATTACCAGAAAAAGAGCTAGGGTAACTCAGTTCAGAGGTACACATATACAATTGTAGGGTTGGGCCTTGAACTATTTTAATAGTGCAGATGTCCTGGACAAATATTACTGAAAGTAAACAGGGAGATCTGCCAGGGCCAGATTTACAATGGCATATTTCATAAACATATGTAGTGCACAGCATATTATTTTCATCAATATAAAAGCTTCCTGACATGGGCATATTTTTCTTAGGGTGTGTATTTTGCTCATCTTACCATGAAAGTATAGTAATTTGACCAAACAGTCACATTACGGTCTATGGGAATTAATAGGTAGGTAAAACATTTATGAAAACTTTCTCTATCTGATAAACAATCAATTTTCCGTCAACAGTAATTTTTCAGTGATTCTTTTAGAGAATCTTGATATTTTACTCTTTCTTGTCCAGTTTATTTTTTTTCAAAATGATAATAGTAACAATGATAATTAATGGAAAATTAAACCTTTTCCTCTAACATTATGTCTTTGCTCTCTGATTATTTGCACTTCTAGAAAATAAGGAAATATGACAAATGCGAAACATAAACATTACATTCAAGGACTCGAGTTCTTCAAATTCACGCTGACAATTAATTTTTTTTTTTTAAAGCTGCATGCTAAATCTAATAGTTTTATTACAAATAAACAATTTTAGTATAATACCATCATGATTTTTTTCCAATTTGATTGTTTTTGCATCATGATGAATATAAGAAAAGCTTTTGCCATGCAAACTTGTGTTTTCTAAGTGCTATTAATGCTACTCAGCAAAATAACCTTTTAACCACGGCATATGAAGAATGGTGTCACAGGCAAAAGCTGACTCATGCAAAGTGTATCAAACATGAACATCCCAACAAGGGGTAATATAAGGTTGGAAGTATGTCAATAAGACTAAGAGGGAATATACCAATGGAAAATGATATGCATTATTTGTTAAAATAATTAATGTTTTAGATTAAATGTGAAGTATCCCTATGAATGGAGTATACTTCTGAAAAGATGGAAGTAAATATTTAAGTGAATAAATACCAAGTTGTCCATGATATATCATAATATAAGACTCAGTCACTCAAACTACATTACTCAAAGCCAGTTTTTATGCTTTTGAAGAAATTTTGGTTTTATAAGTTTACTTTGGTCAGATACTTTTAACATTAATGCATCCAGTACTCTGATGATATAAATGGTCCATCTAGGTCAACAAAAGTCACTAAAGTTGTGCATTACACCTAGGTCAACCAAAGTCATTAAATGTTGCATTACACCTAGGTCAACCAAAGACATTTAATGTTGCATTACACCTAGGTCAACCAAAGTCATCAAATGTTGCATTATACATGCACCTAGGTCAACCAAAGTCGTCAAAGTTGTGCATTGCAGCTAAGTCAACCAAAGTCATTAAATGCTGCATTACACGTAGGTCAAACTAATCATTAAATGTTGTGCATTACACCTTACACCTAAGTCAACCAAAGTCATTAAACGTTACATAACACCTAAGTCAACCAAGTCATTAAATGTTGCATTACACCTAGGTCAAACAAAGTCATTAAATGTTGCATTACACCTAGGTCAAGCAAAGTAATTAAATGTTGCATTACACCAAGTCAAATGTCTCCATTGTCAGCATTTTATATCATATATTTATATCCTTTCTTTTCATCACAACTATGAGAAGTGATAGAAATGTTCACATTTGACAACCAGTGGATTCATATATGCCACCAAACTAAAAGGAAATTAATATTTGGTGTTAGAAAATATATCAAATATATATATATATATATATATATATATATATATATAGAGGATCTCAAATGGGTAATGATTTAATATTGAATTTATGAAACGAGTTGAATAATGTCCAGCTTTTGCGAGCCTTGGCGAGCAAAAGTGGACATTATTCAACGAGTTTCATAAATTTAATATTAAATCATTACCCATTTGAGATTCTTTTTATCACATAGTTTTTATTCGAGTGGAAATAATTTAGATAGAAAGAAGAATGAATAATTTCGTTCATTCTGACAGATGGTGCACCTTTCATTTGTTGTGCATAAAATATAGTCCCAAACAAAGCTGAACTGGTAAAAGTAGATTGTTCTGTTTTACAAACTATAAATCAAAGAAAAAGCTTCCATCCGAATAAACAGAACATTTTATAATGACAAAATCAGTTTTCAAAACAGAATGATCAATGCGATGTGATGCTGCCACGTTGTTTGATACGGTACACAGTACAGTAGGCCTACGGTAGAGTACATGTTTACCCTAAATTGTCACTTTCAGAACTCAGTGTTACATTCTTGCGATTTTCATGTGAAATAGGATTACTGGATGCAAAAATTCCCACATTTACTGCAATGCATTTGTGACCGGATATTTGCAGTATTTGATTTGGAACAATAGACTGTACAGAATACGTCAACAAAATTCTTTTCATGTCGGATTTACATTCCATATATACTACATAAAGATGCTGTGGTTGGATAAGTTCTGTCAGTTAGGAGACCCATTTATGTCCAGATTCTTCTGTGAACAGAGGTGAGTTTTGTTACTTCTTTAAGTTAACATTTAAACCACGCTTGTATATACAGTGGATTCTATATCTATGTTACAGATATACCGCCCCCCCTCCACCTGCTATCAAATAAGCAATACCCTTAGTTCTACTTTTTATTGTTGTTCTTGTCTTGTAGTTTTACGCCATTTTTCTTATGATGATATTGTTAAACATGACATAACAAACCCCTGTGGGGGTAACATATCCATATTCAGACAGCCGAGATAATTTTTTCTCAATTTCCTTTCGCGAGTCGAGTTAAAAAATGGCCGCCAAAAATGTTCATTCAAAACAAAACATTCCAGAAGGCGGGGTTTATAAACATTTTCCCACGATCCCAGCCAATCAGTAAAGAGGATCGTGCACAATAATTTCATGAGCTTATTTGGACCAATCAGAATCACATAAAGTGATATGTTCACATGTATAATATCAAAAATATGAAACTGCACACACTGTAGGTGAAGTGTACCGACTATGTGATAAATATATATATATATATATAATTAATACCAACCACACCTAGCTTTTAATAATGAAGAGTTAACTGGGTTAATGTGTCTAGTCAGATTGCTTTTACTGTAGCCAAGCCATGCATGAATGGAAAGGATGTTTTAGACAAACACAACAAAGTCTATCCAAGATCTGCATGAATTACTTTGTCTGAATGGATACTTTAGATATACTCCACAATGTGCATCCAAGCCACACATCAATGGATTTATTAGAAAGGATACTTTAAACATACGCAACATTGGGTACCCAAGCCATGCATGAGTGTATTTGTTGGAAATGATACCTCAGAAATACACAACAATTAGTGTTTCCAAGCTTTGCATGAATGAATTTGTTAGAAAAGACACCTTAAACATATGCAACTAAGTGTATCCAAGCCATACATGAATGACTTAGAAAGGATACTTTAGACATACATAACAAGCATCTCTATTGTTCATGGTTATTATAGAATCATAAAATAGACTTTAAAATAAATGTATGCATATTTTAGGTGTCAACTGGATATAATGAATAAGATCAATTTTAATGTAGAATACATGTCTTTTTTAACCTTTTTACTGTTTCTAAAATCTTATTTAAAAGATGTAGATATTTTGGAACTCACATACCTGCAACATATGAAAGAACCAAAATGTACTGTAATCTATTTGCAATGTGATTTTGGCAAAATGATATGATGAGTATATTTTTTCATGGGATCATTATGTATTTATAGGAGGAGGTTAATATTCACCAGTCCATCCATCACAGGATATATAGGCATAATCATAGCAAATTAGAAATAATTATCATATAGTAAAATATTGTACCAAAATAATAAATATTTTAACTGCATATAATAATAATTTAATGAAACATTATTAATAACATTTAACTACATTTTACATTTTTCTATAAAAAGGTTTTCAGATTTTAATACTATCAATGTTCCTCTTGTGCAACAAAATGTTAAAAAGTTAGAATTAGATCAATATTACCTTTCCTCATGATCCATTTTTGCATCTTTATCTGTAATTGAAATAAATAATACTTACAGGCATAATAGCAATAATAAAAATATTGTTGTCATATTATTTTAAAACTTAGATAAAGTTTCAATGGAACCTCCTGTGACATGTGACTATCGCTAGAATTAAAACACAAATCAAAATAAAATAGAAATAAAAATAAAGGAGTATTATTTATATTGATGGATATTAGGGGTCATGAATTTAATAGTTCAATAAAGCTACTGATCTAAGGAGATGGACATAATGAAGGATAGCCCTATTGACATATGAACAGGGATGTATTTAAACAATTAAACTACTTCAGGTCTTTTGTGTCTGAACTTGAAACCAGCAAGGTATGTAATCCTATTTTCTAAATCTTACGAAAGACACTAGATTGAAATAGAGACTATAAAATACATGACAATGATAGGCAATACTATACACAGTTGTAATAGACACTATAAATACATGACAATGATAGGCAATATTATACACAGTTGTAATAGACACTATAAATACATTACAGTGACAGGCAATATTATACACAGTTGAAATAGACACTATAAATACATTACAGTGACAGGCAATATTATACACAGTTGAAATAGACACTATAAATACATTACAGTGACAGGCAATATTATACACAGTTGAAATAGACACTATAAATACATTACAGTGACAGGCAATATTATACACAGTTGAAATAGACACTATAAATACATTACAGTGACAGGCAATATTATACACAGTTGTAATAGACACTATAAATACATTACAGTGACAGGCAATATTATACACAGCTGTAATAGACACTATAAATATATTATAATGACAGGCAATGTTATACACATTTGAAACAGACACTATAAAATACATTACAATGATAGGCAATATTATACACAGTTGAAATAGACACTATAAATACATTACAGTGATAGGCAATATTATACACAGTTGCAATTGACACTATAAATACATTACAGTGATAGGCAATATTATACACAGTTGCAATAGACACTATAAATGCATGACAGTGACAGGCAATATTATACACAGTTGTAATAGACACTATGAATGCATGACAATGACAGGCAATATTATACACAGCTGTAATAGACACTATAAATACATTACAATGACAGGCAATATTATACAGAGTTGTAATAGACACTATAAATACATTACAGTAGCAGACAATATTATACACAGTTGTAATAGACACTATAAATACATGACAATGACAGGCAATATTATACAGAGTTGTAATAGACACTAAATACAACACAATGACAGGCAGTATTATACACAGTTGTAATAGACACTATAAATACATCACAATGACAGGGAATATTATACACAGTTGTAATAGACACTATAAATACATTACAGTGACAGGCAATATTATGCACAATTGCAATAGACACTATAAATATATTACAATGACAGGCAATATTATACACATTTAAAATAGAACTATAAATACATTACAATGACAGGCAATATTATACACAGTTGTAATATACACTATAAATACATTACAGTGACAGGCAATATTATACACGTGAAATAGACACTATAAATATATTACAATGACAGGCAATATTATACACAGTTGTAATAGACACTATAAATACATTACAGTGACAGGCAATATTATACACAGTTGTAATAGACACTATAAATACACGACAATGACAGGCAATATTATACACAGTTGTAATAGACACTATAAATACATGACAGTGACAGGCAATATTATGCACAGCTGTAATAGACATGATGAATACATCATAATGATAGGCTATATAAATGACAATGACAGGCAATATCATACATTGTTGATATATATCAATATGAAAAGTTGTCAACGAATATGGTAATAGCAGGTCTAGTATTACATAAACAAAGGTGATACAATGAATCCTTGTTGCATAAACACTACATTCATCTATGCTATTAGATAGATTCAGTACCAGTTTGAAAACAATAAAAATGGAGATTTGTATCAATACCTGGGATTAAAACTTTCTACTAATTAAATTTCAGATATCAACAAAGAGGTATCCATCAATAAGGTCGCACACAAAAGATCACGCTTCATAAGGTCGCGCACAAAATGTCGCTGAACAAAAGATAACAGGCTAATAAGATCGCCGCATATAAGATCGAAATAACAAGTGATTTAAATAGTTTAAAAATACATCCATGTGTATAATCTTCTCTCGTTTGAGTAAAGATTGAACAAATAAGTGAAGCACTTAACTTTTACAAAGCAAACATTAATTATATGTGAAATTTAGTGAACAGTGAGTACAGATGAAAGAAATAAAATAAGCTTTTCTGTGTATAGTAATTGGCTTCACATCTCTCACTAGAATGCATCCATGCTGACTATGGGCTTCGACCAATTATCGATTATCTCCGGGGTACTGCTTATAACTGGAGTTTGCAAAATTAACTAAAAACATTTTAGTTTTGAATTTTTAGCATAAACTTTGGCATCATAGTTACTATTATTACAATAATTGTGTCTATTATGTCTACAAATTAGCTATTGTTTTATTTCTCTTCTGACATTACCAAGATTAATTAAAACAAATTTTTAATAATTACAGTAATATTTTTTTTTTAAATTTGATATAATATATAAGAATTCCATATATATATATATATATATATATATATATATTATCAGTATTCATATAATTATTAAAGTGTGTTGGGCGATCATATATGCAGCGATCTTATTAGCATGTCGGTCTTTTGTTCGGCGACATTTTGTGCACTACCGTTTGAAACGCGATCTTTTGTGTGTGACCTTATTGACCTAAACCCAACACAGATGACCATATCAATCAATGATATAACTTGTCCCTGATTTTGTGTTCTTTTTATCATTCAAATTCACATGCATTTAAAAGGGCATTTATGTTATGTTTTAGGAGCTGATGATGATATTCTTTGTTACCTTTTTCATTTTTCTTTGTATGTTGACATCTTCTCCCAAGGAATATGCCTATTACCACACATAATATTACAACAAATCCAGCAACTATGCCTCCAGCTATCACAGCAACTGATGTTTCAGGATTTTCATCTGTATTTGGTACTGCAAATATGAACAACAGTAATTTAAACTATATCTAATTATGGCACAGAGTTATCCAATTGGCCAAACTATAACCATGTGAAAATTAATTTTACAGGAAGGGGTCAGAACATTTAAATTTATGCTTATGTATTATCTTTGCACTTCTGTAAAAAGGGGGATAATATTGTTGCCCATACACAGCTGTCTGTCTGAATGTCAGTCCATCTATGACAAAGCTTGTCATTGCTTCTCCCGTTGTGCATGAATTAGTTCATATTAAATCTTTTAAGCTAAATACATTTATGTGGCTGGTGCTGATGTACATTAAAGTGATCTTTCTTGCCTAGGTCTATTTTTATAGACATTTCTTGAAACTTGTCAAAATGCGGATATTGAGAACCCAACTCATGATTACCTCTCCTCCAACACTATATCATTTGTATTCTTGAAGCTATCTATACAGACTCGATATATGGGTGGTGTAGACATGCATTATAGTGTTACTTTTTCCATCACTTCCATCTCTGGGTTAAAAATGGTCACAATAGACCAAATTCTTAATTCAGTTCAGCATTGCATTTCCTCCCACATTGACTAGTGGATAGCTGTACAGTAAGGCTTTGCTATCTTCCTCTTGCCAGTTATAGCATGGAAACTGATTTATTATTTCATTCACAGTGACCATGAGTTTTAAAATTTTGACATCAAAATTAGAAAGCTTCTTCCACAAAATTTGTGATATGAGCTAAAGTAAAATTCAATCTATCACATGGAAGTCATTGTTTTCTTTTAGTCACTGTGACCCTGACCTTCGACTATTTGACCTCCAAATCCAAAGGATTCTTTCTAACCACAAGTGCAAGCCAAGTACTATGTTTGATAACTGTAGATAGCGGAAAACAAGTTATTATGCAGAAACCATTCATATATTTTTATCTGAGTGACCATGATATTTGACCATTTGACCCCAAAATTGCAAGTTTACTTAATAAAATAATGTTTAAGGAGTTGTTCTGCTGTCACTAGGACCAGGATAGTTTTCACCTACTGTTAAACTTCTTGCAAACATTTGTTTTAAATAAACGAAGAAGTTTTCAGTCATATCTGTTGCTGCCAAAAAAGGTTTCAACATTCTCTAAACACTTGTTTTCACCTTCCACCTGATGGCATTTTTTCTATAATTATTAGGTTCATGGTATTGTGATTTTCTTGAAATTTCTTTTCTACATCTGTTAAGTGCCCTGTTTAATTGTTTTCCGTTACTTCCAGTACCCTACATTATTTATTTTTATTTGTCTTTTCAGCTTTATTTCTTTCTTTATAATGTCACTTGTATTTCATGTATTTCCTGATCTCATTGGCATTATATTTTAATCATTATTTTTCGACTTGAGCAAAAACAATATAATCTCTAAAGATACATCCTTCTTGTGGTGTAAAGTATCTGTGAGGTTCAAGGTTTGAGCTTATATTAAGACATAATCCACTTTCATTAGCCTCCAGTAGCCACTGTAAATAATGGCATGCAAAAATTAAATTCAGACTAAAGTGATCTTAGCCCCTTTCAGAAGTATAGATTTTGGTACTCTATTATATTTATATTTGAACTTGTAAGATTTAAGAATTGTAACTCTTAAATATTACTATATGGCCAATATTATGCTGACAAATTTTCAAATGAACAACTACCTACTCACCCCTATCTACCTACCTACCTTTATACTTACCTAGTACTGCAACTGGTTATAAATGATAAAAAAATACATATCTAAAATTTTTTTTTTTTTTTATGGCATCATTGTTGAGGTAATAATAAACAGATCAATAATAATTTTATATTATTTTTTTAAAATCATTGCTTTTAAAATCTACTTGAAAATCTTTTCGTCTTTGCCCATCCTTAGAAGCCAGATATTACTGAGCAAAAATCCTAGGTTTTCAGCAACCCTTGAGTGACAGCCAGCAGTTACATAGCTGATGCAGTGAATAATTACCTTAATTAACTGCTGCAAATGAGGCCTCACATGAAACACCTGCAGCATGCAGTCCATTCACATAATCCTTATACTTATTCAGATGTAGAATACAAAGTTAAACTGCTGCAGGTAACACAAAGCAATGAATATTATCTTCAGTCATTAATAAGGAAAGTTTGCCACTGAATAAACACTTATACTTTTCACTGTATTGGAAAAAGATACCTTTTGAGTAGGTTAGGAAGTATATAGATCAAAAATGGATAATTCAATGTAATCCTAAAAACACATAATTAACTTATGTTAGTAAAGCATAATAGTAGGTCACAGTGACCTTCTTTGGGCTTAAGGGCAGTTTCAAATTGCATGACATAAACAGCACACAAGAAATAAACCTTTAGCACGAAAGTTGAATACAGTAACTGAGTACAAAATAGATATCAGAGAATAGCAAAAAGGACTTATCAAGATGCATCTGCTTACCAAGTTTCATGATTCTAGCGAAAATAGCATGTGTCATGTTAATATATTCATGTTATATGTAGGCTGAGAATACATTAATGGTATATATATATATATATATATATATATATATATATATATATATATATATATATATATATGTGTGTGTGTGTGTGTGTGTGTGTGTGGTCTAAGAATCTATTTATATTGTATGTAGTCGGGGAATATATTCATATTCTATGTAGTCTGAGAAAGTAGTCCATTTGAAATGATACAAAATGTAAACAAATTCTGTTCCTCGAGTTCACTTTCACTGTTGCTTTAGACCAATGCTTGAGAATACTTACATTAACATAATACATAGGGAGAACATTCACTCCAGTCCTCCCAAGCTAACAATGACATTAACCACTCACTATGTGTGCTGAACTGGTGTTAAAACGTGTTTTAATTGGGTAAAGATATACATTAGTTGTTCTTCCATGTCTACCTCTTAGCCACACTCACCACCTTGATAAATAATAAATGATCCTATATAATCATGGTTATATCATCTGACTGGAAGCAGATGCTTACAAAAAATCTAGCAGACTACAAGATTTTAACTTACCTGGCCTTTAAAAATAGAGTTGGAACTTAAATCAATAGGTAACTTTAATTTCCTTTATACTTCCATTGACACTTTTACGATTTCGTTGATAATTTGAAAGAAAAACTTGAAAGAGCTTATGACCATACAGGAACAAACTTTAGTCTGAAACTTTACAGAGTAACGATAACGTTACTGTCTCCACCACTGTCAGAGAGAATGACACTATACTTTGTGCATGCTAAAGCAAAAATCTAGGTCAAGACTACCATGACACACAGAAGTACAATTTTGAATGCATTATCTGCAAATGAATATGTCCACAGTTTTCAAGAAATTAACTGAACTGCTGAACAAAATGCAAAACAAATTGGTAAAATTGTATAAAAAAATAACAATTTCAGATACACAATATTTACCACAGAGAACTAAAATTTAAGCATATAGTTCCATAACATGGGGAAAAAAGGAAGACCTTAAACACAAACTTTAACCTCTTCTCACTATAAAACTGCAACAAATTTACTAACACAAAAAGCAACCAATAATGTAAGTATATACTGTTTTGCATAGATACAATTTAAATACCAAATTCTTTCCTGTGAGCCATAATCGAATCATTAAATACAAGCTGTAGTCTGATGTCTGTGTAGATCAAAGCTTAAATGCAAATTTCAGCTTCAAACTTTGACCCATAAATTGCACAAAACAAAATATCGGTGAAGTTGCATGAAAAGTATTAGATAGGTCAAAATGTATGCTGATGAACACATTGTAGTGAAATTTAAATGCATAGTTCCTTCAGATAAACTATAATTGAAATCTGAAGTGTAACCTTTTACCTCCTGTCAACATCCACTGACTAATATGCCACTACCACCAGCTCTCCTGTACTTTGTACAGTCTAAACAAAATATAAATTGCCTTTCTTATTAGAAAGTGCCAAACATATTAAAATAAATCATTACTGTGCATACTACCTTTAGGAATGAATACAGTAATCTCTTCAGTGTATATACTTCTGCCAAGATGATTCTTGGAGTACATCCTGTATTTATAATTTCCAGGAGAAAGCTGTGCAACAGTAAGAAAGTAAGTTCCGTTAGGAAAACGGTTGTGGATCTGTGTTTCATTTAGATCTGTGGAGTTCTTCCAGGCTGTGTCAGGACCAGTTGTAGACTTGTACTCTATGACAAATGTCTGCACACGTCCTCCATTAAATCCAGGGTCAAAATGCAGTTCAATCTGTTTCTCCATAAATCGGTTGAAGTAAAATCTTTTAATCATCATGGGAGGACCTGGAAAACTAAGCCAATTAGACTTTAAATTAACCTTGAATTTCAGATTTAAAGTCTCATGTAACGTTCAACAGAAGTTTTACATACATACTATGTTAATGTAGGGTATCACATACCGGGTAATGTCTTCAAATATTACAGAGAGAAGACGCTTGATACCATGTAACTAAGAATTAATAATATCCATGGAAATTAAGAATTGCCTTAGATTCAGAGATGTCATTGCTTTTAAGCTGATCAATATTTTATAGCTTTTTGCTTTAATTCTTCTTAAAGGTCTAAATGACTTTTGGTTTCCTTTAATTTTGTTCTGCTAAAGATCTCCAACTTTCCCCAGGGCTAACCTTAATATAACTTAAAACGTTTTGTCTAACATTCAATTTTCCTCCCTGATACTCATGGCATGATATAGCAGAATTTATTTTGTACGTTTTGACTATCAATATCAAGAGAGGTGTATATAAATTACAGACAATATCTCAATTTTTAATAATTATAATTGGAAATTCCCCCAATTAATGCTCACAATAAGTTCAACTATAACTATAAATAAAAGAGAAATAGACATGTAAGCCAGACACGATGGGAGTGGATGGCATCTGGAGCCAATCAAAAACATCCTTCATGTCCAGCTTATTTTGTTTAATTGATGGTCCCAAATGGACGATACCTGAATATCCACAATAAAAGTTTGATTTTATTATGTATGTTTGAAGTTTCGGGGTAGTCCAAAACACGTCCCATTAAAGACTGAGTCTTTTCAATAAGCTGAGGTTTCATAATAGACCCCAAGTTTCTGCTTTAACCACTAGAAGGAATATTTACTCAGAATATTCTTCCTCGACCACCATTATTTATATATTTTCAAACGATCCGGCATCCAGCACCCTCATCAAGGTTTTTACACGCAATTGTGATGTGTTATGAGTACTAGTCTTAAAGCTCTGAGGGAACTGTGGTAGCTCAGTTTGTAGAACATCAGTCTTAAAATCCAAAGTATCACAGGTTCGATACCCACCTAGGCCAACCCCGGATCAGCTTACCCTGTGTATCATTGATAAATCCAATTAGCTCCTATTTCATCTGCATGCAAAAAATATGTTAAATGCGCTGTTTACACAGAAAACAAACAAAATTGTAAAGATCTCACAAGTATTATTTGAGACATAAGTAAATACTGTGAGGTGATTTTTTTTCTGAGGTAATACTGGTTTGCCAGTCTGATCTGTGGAAAGTCATTTAAATATTTGAATTCTGCAAACCAATAAAATAGAAATGAGTCCTGTGGTGGAACATTTAACCTCTCCAGGCTATACTTTCTATGATGTAATTGTGACTGGAATTGCCCATAACTTAAAATGGAGCACATAAATTACAAAAACCGAAGAAACCAATTGGATTTGTAGGCTGCGTATACACAAATCCAGTGGCTTAGATCAAAAACAATCCAAACGGCCATTTATCAATATATAGGTAAAAAGGAACCTACTGGTTATCAAACTCTCATTTTCCTGCCATTTATGCACTTTGTTGAACACATGGTCTTAACTATCATTTTTATGTAAAAGGGTACAACAACCCCCCCAAAAAACACATTTAGAAACTTATTTAAAAAGCGTTTCTTAAGCAATTAAATATTAAAAACTCAGTGATGCAATTTTGATCTAGAACATAAAGTCATGCAACTTTTAACATACAGCTAGCTCAGTGAAATACAACATGAATACTCTATAGTTTTGACTCTATGGTCCTAAACTAAGTAACAGGAAAAGAGTGAAAACCAACAAAGATTGTAAAATTTAAAAAAAATTATTTATTTCTTTACAATACAAAGTGAAAATTTAAATAGAACTTAAAGTATTCTGAAAGTAAATCCCAAATAGTCCTATAAGTTCTATCACAGAGTCTAAATGTAAAGAATTCCAAATGAAGTTCAGTGGTGATCTGAGTGAAATTCCACTTTTTAATGTGCTGATGAACCACTAGCCTGGAATGTGGCAACGTGGTACCAGTCTTGATGAATTACAGTGCTACAATACAAAATGTCCTTAAATACATTGATCGAAATTCCAAAATAGTGATATAGTCCAAGAAATGTTAATGATCACTTTTGTAATTCCAGTGAATAATTTAACTTAATAAATCCTCTAAAAAACTGAACACAATAACACCGATTCCACTTCAGATGTTAAGATAGGAATGAATAATTGCGAAATAATCATCTTCAATATAAAAACTTATAACAATTTGAGAAATTTCAATCAGGATGAGGGTCAAAAGCTCATTTCCCAAAAGTTATATGTTATAAGTAACCTTTAATACATATTCCCACTGCTCCTTCAAACTGAAAGCAAAATTTGCTTCTAGAAAATTCTACGATTGGAAGACTGTATTCAGAATTCAAACTTAGCAAACATGTTTATCCTACATGAAAATATATATGTATGTCCGTCTCCCCCACTTTATTTGAGATTAAGGTCAATCACAATACCAATTATATATATATATATATATATATATATATATACGCAAATGCATTCTTCGTCATCTCGGCACTGCAATAGCTATATGGTGCTACCTAAAATCAAATTTCAAAAATGTACAAATGAAATCTGCACAATCAATTTTAGGAAGATACACCCTTACAGATAAATGAAGACGTGATGAACTCCAAGACAAAATAGAAAAGGGAAAGATGTTAAAATTCTGTAAAAAGCATATATATTAAAAGATAAAGTTAAACACCTCAAATCTTTAAAACATATGGTCAAAATCGATTTTCTTGAGTGTAACAACATCATATTGTTCAATCAAAACACTTCTGTTTCACAGGGTGGAGACTGATGCACTCAATCAATACATGTTCAGCTGTCACTGGACATTGGAATGGTTAAGGTTCACACTTCTTAAGTATGCACAAGTCAGGCATATATAATCGATATGTGATCAGCACAATAACGCATCATCTATTTAATGTGTTCTATATGAGGAATGCCAATCTTCAAAAGTATGAAGAAGATGCTGATCAGTATATGGAATTTTTTATTTTGAAATGGGTAACTGCACGGCAGCTTTACCTGCTTGATCTGCACTTGCATTACACAATATAATACTCTAACTACGCAGTTAGCATTGTGCAGAATACTGTTTTCAAGATATATGAGCAAATAAAAATCTCTGTAACATATGATATAGCAATGGGTTGACAGATTTAAGGCTTTGGTGCGGAAATGGAAACTTGTTTATTGGTAGGTTTCAAGGTAGATACAAATTTTAGTTTGGTTATAATTTCTGCATTAAATGCTGTCTTTATCTGGTACATACTTCATGCTGATACCACGTGGTGTAGTAATGGCAAGTCCAATCTTGTTTCTAACTTTTGAACTATATGTATACAGAATATCTGACCAAGATAGAAACTTTCATTTCGTTTAATTTTCTTTGAGAAAGGTAAAGGAGTTGTTGGGACTTTTTGAATTTTTCAAATATCACATATCATTTTGGGGAATTTTGATCAACCTTGGGTGTCATTTTGAAGTACAGAATTTTGCAGGATTTCGAACAGTAAATTGTGTTGCTTATAAATGAGGACAAATTCATATGCCAAGAGACTGAATGAAGTTTCTTTAATGAGCAACCAGGGCTTGGCAATTGGGTTCAAAGGCTATATACAGGATTAGATGAATTTGAAAATATATTGGTAGGATACTAAAAGCCAGATTCATTTGAAATAAGTGATGATTCACTTGTTCCCAAATAGAGACTTTTTGAAGGGGAAGCTCTAACTACATCCAGGGTCTATGTCCTTAGTTATTTATAAAATCAAGCATCTAGAGGTAAGATTTTCAAAGTCATATGTACACTGTGGAGCCATCAGCAAGTATAGATCTTAATAATCAGCAGTATTACGAGAGAATTAACTTCCAATATGCTCACCAGCTTATGCTTGGCATGACTCTTGTTAAATCCAGGTCCTTTTATGAAGCAGCAGTTAGTTTACTGTCAAAAATTATCCCTAAAAAAATTGACCCGGACTTGCTGGATAGCTGAAACTATTATAATATTAGGCCTAAATGCAATTTTTCTTTGAAAAATAAATATTAGACAAGACTAGAAATATTCAAGTTAACCATATCATGCTTGTAGCAATTTTTTCAATATCTGCATTTACAATGTATGTATGCATGTATGTATGTTATGTCTGTTTGTCTGTCTGTCATCTGTCTGTATGTATGTGTGTATGTGGATGGATGTCTGCATGCATACATGCATGCACGTATGTATGTATGTATGTATGTATGTATGTATGTATGTATGCATGCATGTATGTATGTATGTATGTAAATAATTATGGATGTATGTATGTATGTATGTATATAAGCATGTATGTATGTCTGTCTGTCTGTATGTATGCATGTATGTTTGTATGCATGTACATATGTATGTATGTATTATGTATATATGTATGCATGTATGTTATGTATGTATGTATGTATGTATGTACGTACGTATATATGTATGTATGTATGTATGTATGTATGTATGTATGTATGT
>JAECUM010094133.1:0-30658 GCA_016617855.1 Megalonaias nervosa | reverse complement strand
TGCTAAGTTGAAAACAAACTGGCAAGACGTGGTCACACACCACTAATTGCTTTAGCACTCTGGTTTGTAGTGCACACAAGATTAATCTAATACACAAATGAAATAAACAGAGAATGTTCTGCAAATACATGTAAATAAATGAAATAAAAATGATATTGATACAAAATGAAAAATGGCAAAAGGAAAAACAAAGAAATGAAAATAAAAAAAAAAAAAAGGCAAATGAAGAAAAAATTCAAAATCCCAAGGGATAGATGCAGAAAAAACTGCTAACCTATGGATAAACTGAATTATATGTATGCGTGTAACAAAAGACTTCTCTCGATCTGTATCCTTAACTCTTAGTCTGCTTGGTCACTGGAAGCTCTAGCCAGCTCTTCCATATGCATATTACCGGCTATTTCTTAACTATTTCAGGCCGAAGAGCAAGTCAAGCCAAAATTTCTCCGTCCGTATATCATCATTTTTTAATGGACAGAGAGAATTGTACATTTGACATTTCAGGTTGAATGGCATTACTACAAGCTTGTTACATTAGACATAATATACGTATGGCGGGTATTGTTTTTACGACACTTCATTTTGATATTTGGCTTGAGGCGTGTGCAAGTTACAAGGTTTACGAATCTATCCATATGCACCTGACAAGGATTACAAATCGATCCAATTTCACCTGACAAATTTATCCACATGCACATGACAAGATTTACGAATGGATCTATATGCATCTGACAAGGTTTACGATCTATCTATATGCACCAGACAATGTTTACGAATCTATCCGTATGTACCTGACAAGGTTTACGAATCTATCCGTATGTACCAGACAAGGTTTACGAATCTATCCGTATGTACCAGACAAGGTTTACGAATCTATCCGCATGTACCAGACAAGGTTTACGAATCTATCCGTATGTACCAGACAAGGTTTACGAATCTATCCGTATGTACCTGACAAGGTTTATGAATCTATCCGTATGTACCAGACAAGGTTTACGAATCTATCCGTATGTACCAGACAAGATTTACGAATCTATCCGTATGTACCAGACAAGGTTTATGAATCTATCCGTATGTACCAGACAAGGTTTACGAATCTATTCATATGTTCCTGTCAAGTTTAAAATTCAATCCAACTGCACTTATAAATTTATCCACATGCGCATGACAAGGTTTCCTATCTATCCATATGCACCTGACAAGTTTTACGAATCTGTCCATATCTCACCCGACAAGGTTTACCAATCTATCCATATCTCATCTGACAAGGTTCGTGAGCGTATCCATATTCGCCTGAGTAAATTTCCACGTTTTCTTTCTATCGGTCCGTCCGTCGTGTTTACTGTCTTTCTTTTTTATGTATGTTCCGTTGTAGATCCTCCAGATGGTCACTCTTCCCATCTTTTCAATTTATTACATTACACTTGTGTCGTCCAAAATAAAAAATTGTTTCAAATATAATTTTAGAAATAAATATGCCCGTTTAATTTCAAAATGTTGTCTGTGTTGTATTCTGGCCAAATATTTTTGCTTGTTCTTTTTCCAGACTCCGTTTATTTCAAGGCGAAGATTCCCCGGTATGTAGAGAACGTTTTTTTTTTTTTCGTTTATATTTTGATCAAAGCACTTATTTAGCAATTTTCATCAAGATGACTTCAATCATTTACTGAGAGACAATGCTTTAGAAAAGTGACATAATTCAGTAATAATTCCATATTTTCTTGTTCCTTTCTTTAAGCGGGATGGAGTTGGAGGCTACTGTGTAGGTTATAATGGGAGTAGTGACAATAAACTTTACAGCTGCATAAAAGTCAATTAACATGAAATTTACTGAGTAAAACGCAATTAATCTCAGTTTTTCATATTAATCTGATAATATCTCTAAAACTTGCATTCATCTTTAATTAAACCATGTATTTCAATGCAATACTTTCATTTGTTTTTATAACCTTTAGTTTGGATGCTCCTTATTTCATTAGTGATTCTTCCGTACGTAACGTATTAACGCTGTCTTGGACTTTCACCAGTGATCTGTATTACACAAGAATTTCATAGCTGTACTGTAATTACAATTTGTATAATTATTACATAACGCCACATTTCTAACTCGCATCGATTCATTGTATCTTACATATGTATTAACGCTGTATAGCATCGAGAACATTATACATAATATGTTCATGGCACAAGAATGTTGATGTGGGAGTCGGTCAGCACTTCAGGTTAATAAGCAAAACTATTCTTTTTTAATATGTTGATGATACGGACATCGTAACACATCATATTGAAAAGTGGCCTATGTAGTGGCCATATTGAAATTTGGCCTAATTAGTGGTCATTTTGTAATGTGGCCTAGGTAGTGGCCATATTGAAATTTGGCCTTATTGGTCATCTTGAAATGTGGCCTAGGTAGTGGTCATATTGAATTGTGGCCTTGGTAGTAAATAAAAGCATTATTAACGAAATCTGTGAATGTTCTAAATCTGGCGAAAATAACTATTGTTTTTGGTCTGACCCTGATCTATTTTGAAATTTATTTGTAAATGGAAAATAATTTGTTACAATTTGCTTTCTCCTAAAATTAAAATATATCATTACGAAATGGAGTTACAATTACCTTTTTGTGCGTGTGTATATATGCCCGTTTTTAATCCAACTCTTTATAAAAAAAACAATCTTGGATCCGAACGTGAAAACTTAACGCCAAATTGATAAATTAATTTTTTTAATTAAAAAAAAAATGCATTATTCTTGTTGGAAGTTAATGGCATTGTTATATATGATAAGGTTGAATTTTAAAAGTAGCCATTCCCGAAACAGGCGCCATATTTACATTCATATCGGACACACTTATAAGCAACATAGATTTTGATCGGCCGTCGCTATTAGCCAGACCATGGCCTTATGATGCATGTTTTATTTATTAGCCTTAAAAACCAAAAAACGGCATAGTTCCAAAGTTTGCGGGCTCATTATGCGACGCAGTTTTGGATCCGTACTGTTTGCAGTAGAGTCAGACCTATACGCGAGTACATACGATATTATTTTATTTGGCTCATGATCTCCCAGAATCCGTAACCGTACAAGATGTTTTAAAAACGCACATAGATTACATGAACCGTATATAGCACATAGTCGAGATCAAAGCATAATTAAAACTAAAATATAGCTTCTTACACTTAATAAAAACTGTCATCAGGTAGACATAATTATAATACTTATAATGGGTTATATACGCATAATGGTTTATATACTAATATTGGGGTATATACTTAAAATGGGGTATATACTAATATTGGGATATATACTTTGGGTTATAACTGGCGATCTCGTGTGGCCCAGTGATCTAATGTACTCGCCTTTGCAGGTCACTGACATCTCACCTCTGTCCGCGTGGGTTCGAGTCCCATGTTCGGCCAGCGTGGGAATGGGAGAAAGCTTTCCAGTAGCCAAGGGCGCGCAGGATTTTTTCCGGGGGGTAGGGGGCAAACATGTAATGGTCAGTTATTAAGTTATACGGATGTAGGCCAAAACATGTTTAGAGATGAAATCCGGGCAGGGGAAGGGGAGGTGCCCCTATGTGCGGGCGCCCATGCCAGTAGCTTCCCTAATGTCGGTGGTTCTTCCATCAGATATGCTGGCCGTCATGTATAGTCTATCATGTGCTGAAAAATGGCCTTAAGCCTATAACAGCGTGTACTATTAACGAGTTATATACTTATAATGGGTTATATAGTTATAATGCGTTATATATTTAGAAATGTTTATACACGTATGGCGGGTTATATATTTATAATGTGTTACACACTTGTAATGGGGGCCTCGAGTAGTTGAGCTCACCGTTACGGATCGCTGCCACCTCACCTCTGTTTGCGTGGGTTCGAGTCTCAAATTCGGCCGCTGTGGGTATGTGAGAAAGTTTGCCAGTAGTTTCTCGTGGGTCGGTGGTTCTTTCTGGGGTTTTCCCGGGTTCTTCCTCCACCATTTGTACTGGCCGCCATGTATAGCCTATCTTGAACTGAAAAATAGCGTTAAACCATACAGTAACAACAACACTTATAATGGGTTATATACTTTTAATGGGTTTTATATTTATAATGGGTTATACACTTATAATAGGTTATATTCTTATAATGGGTTTTATATTTATAATGGGTTATATACTTATAATAAGTTATATACAGATAATGGGTTATATACTTATAGTGGGTTTTATATTTATAATGGGTTATATACTTATAATGGGTTATATAATTATAATTGGTTATATAATTAAATAGAATTCCTTCTTCCAAATGATCGTATATATGGGATTTTACCCTTTTTTTTATATAAATATTTATATGGTGGGCCAATTTTTTCGGATTAGTAGATTGAGATCGCATCCAAATGAGATGTTAATGGTAGTAGTCTTAAGCCAATTTTTATTAATGATATTTTCCGGTCAGATAAGAAAAAAACAATTCCAAAAAAATTTCAAAATAATTGTTACCGTCGAAGGTGACATTAAAAATGTAATCGGACGAATTGTTGTATTGATGGAGTCATAAGTCAAATTCATTTAAAGCATTAGACATTAGGTAGGTAGAACTTCGTTCTATAGGACTCTATTATATAGTGATTTATATGTCATAATGATGATATAATCTGCAACAAGAGAAACAGCTTAACATTTATATTATTATTCTAGTCTAAAAGAGTAAATCAAGAAAATACAAACCTAAACGTGCTTTGTTGAGACCGAAGATAAAAAAACCCAAAACAATCCAGGCAGTCCCCCGTTTCTTTTCTTCCAATTCCAGACCTTATTTGTATGATTATTATTTTTCTCAGGTACCAAGCATGGCTTCTACCCCTGCCAAGTCTGATAGCAGTTTTAATGTTGACGACCTGGAATCTCTTCTGACGCCAGAAGGCAAGGGAGATAACCACAAGGCTTCTCCAGGAAAGTCCACCAACCTCTCATTCAATGTAAGAAAATAATAGATTGGATAAAGTCAATCACCTTACAGGACGGTGAGTCTAATGATAGTGAATTGATGTGCTGAGGCTGAAAAGATGCCTCCTCTCAATTCTTATTAACCTAAGGTTTCTTTTTTTTCCCCACTGGATCTTATCAATATCCCGAATTCCTTGATTAGAGCTGACCCATGGATATTTCCATGTTATTTTATCATTGTCCTTCATAAATTGATTATGATTTTTAGTTTTAAGATAAATTCTACAATTTTCTTTTTAAATCTTTTAATGCTACTCTTTTATTCTGAACGTTAGAGTTTCAAGAACGATGCTTAATCGTCAAATATATCTTGAATTTTCAATCAACTTTAATGTTCCCACAGTAAAATGTTTCCTTCACCGTTGTTAAAATATATAATAATTATAGGACAGTACGAGTCCTTTACTAGCTATTTCAATAGTTATTTTTGTAGTGAACACTTTTTGCCGATTCGCGAAGAAACAAAATGTCAAAAATGATCGCCTTCGAAATATATTAAAATATTTATATCATGAATATGTTAGGAAGGGGAGACAATTTTAAGCATTTAATGCAAAATAAGTCGCCTATAGTTTAAATTCTCTCCTACCTTTTTGAATTTTGTGTCAGTGACCTTCATGGAAACCAGTTTACTTATGCTCACCCCAACCCACCACCTATCCTCACACGGCAAACGATCATTAAAATTTATAATTTGAAATTCTTACAATATAATATCTACGTAATCGTACATAAGGCACGTACAAATAGCCTTCTCTGAAACAATTTTCTGAAATAAATCCGAACCTTTAATATGTCTGTGCTAAAAACTATGTAACTTTTGTTTCTCCGATGAATATTGAACTAATTTTAATGAATGTAATGTAACAGTATAGTGTGTGAACATGTTTTAGTAGTTTTTTCAATTGTAATTACGTTTATATTTTGAATCGTCTCGAGCAAGTAAATATTGATTGTTCAATTACAGACGGTCAAGACATGATCAAGCTGTTTATCCGCGTTGTATTGCCTGATGTCAAGTCTAATGTATTGGAAATGATGTATATTTTACTTTTAACTGCTTCTGAATGAATGACTAAAATACCCTTTTTTAACTCCAAAATTTCATGCAGTGTGCGCCCAGTTCCTGTTCTAAGTTAGCCATGGCCATAGAAGAAAATCTCAGCATGATAGATAGTACTTTTCAAGAAGAGGTATGTTTCTTCCCCCGTCTCCTCCACTCCCATGCTGACTTCAATGTCTTCAATGTCATTGTCAACGGTCAATGATCTTAATATAATTGTCTTCTTCATGAACGACTAATGACGAAAATTGACGAAATAGTGTACGTGTTCGAGTATTGAACCTGTTAAAAACGGCACAAGGACGACTAACGACGAAAACTGACGAAATATTTCACGTGTTCGGGTATTGAACTTGTAAGATAGTGCAAAGTGACGACTAATGACGAAAATTGACGAAATATTGCACGTGTTCGAGTATTCAACCTGCAACAAAGGTAAATATATAATGAGATTAAAAAGTTTTAAATCTTGCTTCTTTTGTACAGAAAGCTTAACTTTGCTGTCATTTTGTTTTAGATTGCATAATTGTGATTAAATATATATTCCCCAGTGTTAAAAGATTCGAAAGTTTTCCGTTATTTATCACACACTTTAGTTTGTAATTACCGTTTTACCCCTTTTTTATTCCTTGGATGAACTTTTACTTCTTTGCTAAAGTACATCATCCTTTGTCTCCTTGGCGAATAAGTATGGATTTTTGATAGTTAGATAACTTGTCCGAATTTGTTTTAAATTTCTTAAGATGAAAAATGTCCTGATGGTTGATTGTGTAATTGATCCAACTGAAAATGTTAAAGACGTCAAAGTTTAGTCATTGGTTCTACTAGCTAATTGTTACTGGATATAGCCCACTTCGAATCTTGACATACGCACTTAATCCATCCCGCGGTTCAAACCTAAGTAATGCACGTATACGTTGTACAAATACTAAATTTAGAACTTTTGTTGATTTAAGGTCATGGTCACACTATGACGTTCTGGGGCCCCCGTGTAGCCCAGTGGTCTAAAGCGCTCACCGTTACGGATCACTGCCTATGAAGCGCCGTAGCGGACAAAGGCTGGTCCAATGAGAAAGTTGCAGTTGAAATTTTGATGTAGTATGTCGAGAAATCCAAGATCAGGTGGTGGACCAGATAGCATGTCCTTAAAGTTCCATTTTCTGGATCGAGATTTTAGATTTAATATGTTGAATTATATAGTGGTGGTTTAAAGTTCTATTTTCATGTCGACGTTTTACAGTGTATATTTTGAATTGCACAGCGGTGGTTGAAATTTCAATATCATATGTCGAGAATCCCTAATTCACACGTTGAATGTAACCGTTTGTGATGAAAGTTCCATTTCATAAGGCGAGTATTAGATTTCATCTGTTTGATATTACAGCAACGAGAAGCAGCCTCCTTGTTTAAAAATAACGCGGTCCGTTCACGAGAGCGACCTCTAGCGAAGAAATTCATAGTATTTCTCGACATGTGAATGGTAACTTTCAAAAACTGTAAATGCATGAAATGTAATGGCGCCTCATAACTGAATACACGAATAATGTATCTTGATACTCGATATTATTTTGAATTGTTAAAGTGGACATTGTGTAATGTTACTTTTAACACCAACACATCATTTCACCATATAAAAATAGCAATTTTGACAAACACAATAAAATGTCCAACCACCGCTGTGTAATTCAACAGATACAATCTAAAATCTCAACATACGAAATGGAATTTCCAGCACAATGTGATTTTTTTGAACATGTTAAATGGAAACTCTCGACATATGACATTAAAATTTCAACAACCGCCGTGTAATTGAGAAGATAAAATCTAAAAACTCGACATTTGACATCGAATTTTCAACCAGCGCTGTGTAATTCAACAGATGAAATCTAAATACTCAACATATGAAATGAAACTGTCAACATACACTCTTTGAACCATACGTAAATTAGGAATTCTCGACGAATGACATTGAAATTTCGACCACCGCCGTGTAATTCAAACGACACAATCTAAAACCTCCACATAGAAAATATAACTTTCAACCACTACTGTTTAATTCAACAGATACGATTTAAAATCTCGTCCTAGAAAATGGAACTTCATTTTTGATACAACACGTGAAATTGGAATTCTGGCCATAGGACAACGTTCTCATTGGACCAACTTTTGTCCGCTACGGCGCTTCGTAACTGCCATCTCACCTCTGTCTGCGTGGGTTCGAGTCTCGGGTTCGGCCAATGTGGGTATGTGAGAAAGCTTGCCAGTAGCTTCTCGAGGGTCGGTATTCTTCCACCATTTATACTGGCCACCATGTATAGGCTATCTTGTGCTGAAAAATGGCGTTAAACCCTACAACAACAACAACAACAACAACAACAACTGTGACGCTTCTAATGTTTTTTTTTTTTTTTTAATGGTTTACTCTTGCTGTCGGTCAGATTATTCTTCTAGCCATGCTGGTTTGAAGAAATAATAAGAAAATACTGCACTTTACACATATAAACAAAATGCATTTCTCTTTTTTTATAGCAAATTTTGAAAGTACAGTAAACTTTAGATCTGACCGCTATATAGACCTGATCCGATTTACCTTACTCTTTTTTGCGTTTATTTATAAAAGATACAAGACTGCAGTGTTTATTTCTGAGTAAAGTTTGGAAGGAAATATGGTGTTAGAAAATTTTACTACATCAACGCTCCGAACGAAATATTTTTGATCAGTTTCAGATAAAGAGGCCGGTTCGAAAACCGCTTGGACGCTTCTACTCCTTTGATATCAATAGATCTTTGTTCACACCCAAGCGTCCAGCCGATAATAATGTCGAGGATATCTCACCAGGAGCCAAGCGCTTACGTGATGAAACGTTGACTACCCAAAAGGCCAAGCATTTTTCTCAGGTAAGATCCAGATTTACAAATTTACGTATCATTTGAGATGTTGCATTTTACAGTGAACAAAAGTCAATACGCTTAATAAGAGATATAATCCGACCGCTCCTGTGGCCTGGTGGTTAGAGCGTTTGCCTCGGATGCGGAAGGTCGTGGATTCGATCCCCGGCCGAGTCATTTCACAGAAGAAAAACAATGGTACTAACAGCTGCCTCGCTAGGCGATCAGCATTAAGAGGTTAGTGTTAGGACTGGTCGGCCAGGTGTCAGGATAATGTGACTGGGTGCGACATCAGGCTGCATGCCTGCGGTATGATGCCCCAGTGCTAGTCATCAATACAAACTGCCACACGACAGACATTGTAGCGATATGACTGAAAAATTGTTAAAGCTACCTTAAAAATCCAAGTCACACACACACATACACACACAGATAATCCAGGATACCACTTTTGATGAGGCATGGCGCAGTTGACTTTTCCTGAATCAGGGGCAAAACCTCTAAAGTGGTGATATAACGAAGGTCTGAAACGGTAAAGTGGGGCTTGCGTTTCGGGAGCGATGACTCAGCCGTTATTGCCACAAAATCATCATTCAGACGCTCGTTATATACGGGACTACGGATCTTGAAGCGTTGTAAATCACGTACGAGTCTCTTTTACTGACGATGACACACACTAAAGCAGGTCTTGGAGTCAACTTAAAGAGTACTGTAATTTTCGATACGTTTCTCATACTTCAGTTTTTTTCCTGTTCAATATTCGATCGAGGTCACTTGTTTGTCACCAGTGCAACAGCCGTTAGATTTATCTACATAAGGTGACCACATTTCTTACATATAACTCCACCGTCTTGCGAGCTCAGAGAAGTAAAGTAGCCCATGCGCCTCCTGGCAACTAATGGCGGAATAGCTGCGGTGGCTTAGTGATTAGCAAGCTGACTCGGAGAGTGACCAAGAGTGCGGGTGTGAATCCTACAATCGTATCAGCTTGGGTCGGCTACTGTGATGTGTCCTTGGGCAAAGCACTTTGCTCCAGTTGCCGCGGGACAAAATAACCAATTCGTTTTGCAGTTCCATAAAACACTAAAACCAATGTCGTTAAAGTGTTCAGTTAAAGAAGGTACGAATATAAAAAACTGCAATACACGGTCACGTAAAGTTCAAGTACAAAATACGTCAAAGCGAAGTTACGTGCCATTTTATATGAAGATCTAGAAGCGCAAGTTAATGTGTCACAGTTATTACATATTGTCAAACCTAAGTTACATACAATTACATATGAAGACCTAGAAGCCAAGTTAATGTGTTACAGTTATTACATATTGTCAAAGCTAAGTTACATACCATTACATATGAAGATCTAGAAGCGCAAGTTAATGAGTCACAGTTATTACATATTGTCAAGATTGAAACTGCTAATAAAATCGCCGACTTGCACATTCATTTTCTTGGTATATGCTGGAATATTAAATAAGTTACCATACATTAACGTTTTTATTCATTTTTCCTGTAAGGAGAAGAGTTGCTGGTAACATCAGTAGTAGTAGTATAGGTAATTTGAGGTTCCTCTCTCAAAGACACCCCTACCCCCGAAAACGTTATACGTTAACATTTTTGTCAGCAGCCGTTTTTAGCTTAAAATGATAACTTTCATATGATAAGACTTTTCTAACATATTTCTGACAAAATTTGTTTTGTTGGGGTAGGGGCTTTCTGAGATAGGAACAACTCAATTACCTATACTACTATTACAGTCCTATATTTATTACAGCCCTATACTATAAAGTTTAGACAAAATTAATTAGAGATTGAAAATATTATATATAATGTCCTTCTGTCAATCAAAGAGACATGTTGGATTTGATCTGACAAACAAATTTTATAAGAGATTTAATTCAATTAGAGCAGCCTCAAGTTATACTGGTAAAAAAACTAAAATAATAAGCGATTGTATTAAAAAAGTTGGTTACTATATATCACCAAAATATGGGTCAATATGGTTATTCGCGACTGAAAATGATACGAGAATAGCGGGTTGGGCAGATAATGTGATGACATTTATTGATAATATGGTTGATATTTTATTTGATAATGATATTTCTAAAGCTATAAATATTTGTTTAAAACAATGAAAATAATAGTCCTTAAGGACTGTTTGAAGATGATTATATACATATGATTATGATTATATACATATGGTTATATCTTAATTACGGACAGCACAGTTTAACCCCATGTGACCCCCTAGGTTGCCAAAGGACATCCTAGCAAGATCAGAGGTTACATATAAACTTATCCTAGGACAGCACATTTTAACCCTATGTGACCCTCTAGGTTGCCAAACAACATCTAGCAGGATCAGAGGTTACATATAAACTTAATTCTAAGGACTTAACTAACTTATCCTAGGACAGCACATTTTAACCCCATGTGATCCCCTAGGTTGCCAAACAACATCCTAGCAGGATCAGAGGTCACATATAAACTTAATTCTAAGAACTTATCCTAGGACAGCACAGTTACATATAAACTTAATTCTAAGAACTTATTCTAGGACAGCACAGTTACATATAAACTTATCTTAAAGACAGTACTACGGGCCTTCTCTACGTTCAACAGAAATTTGCACACTCCCCCATCATAATCACCCAGGGAGTGCAAAATTGCACGCACCAAATGACATGGTGGGAGAGTGTACAAATTTTCTATTGAAACATAGACGGACTGGCTACGCCCCATTAAATAATAAATTTTGGCATAATATCGCCTTTCGCCCGACAATTTGTCGGTCACGAGAATCGAACCACGGACCTCGAGCACGAAAATCCAACGCGTTAGCAATCGGCGACCGGACTTCATTATATATATATATGTTAAAAAAGTTATCATTAGTTACCGAACAGCATTATATTTTCTGATTTTGAAAACACGTAATTTTACATTATATTATCTAATTCTGAAAACATTATTATAAATAAATCGAGAAAAAAACATAATTTTTGATTTTATATTGTACAGAAAAACGAATATCCTAATGCTAGGCTGAACTGTAAAAGATCGACCGTTTTCAGTGATACTAACGAGTGGACTGAATGAAATACACAGATGTTATATATATAAGTCGAAGCTAAATTAAAAGATCTGATTCTAAAAACATTATTATCAATAAATCGAGAAAAAACATGATTTTTGATTTTATATTGTACAGAAAAAACGAAATCCTAATGTTTACTTGAATTACGACCACACAATTATCTTTGACAGAAGATCGGCCGTTGCTAAGGATACTGTCTGAATGACGCATTACTGCAGATAAATAATCAATATTCTGTATTGCGCAGTTGGACTTAAGCGAGAATCTATAGTAATCTATGTTATATACGTAGGACGAATTGCTAGTTATTTTGGTAAATACAGAAATGATACCAGGATTTGTAGGTCTTAAAATGCTATCAGATTTACAAATCTATTATATTTCATTAGCAAAAAAAAAATACGAAACAGTATATATGCTATGTTTGATTGGAACAGTATTATCTCCCTTTTTAAAACAAATATGGTACACAGAGTTAAATTTCTTGACCAACACATAATATCTCGACGTTTGCTATTAAGTAAAATATGCCATCGTGATTATATAGATAAAATTTAATTCTACCAGATACTTTACGACGACATTCAAATAGTTCTTTCATCGCTATCTTGCTGAGAAGATACTTACTACCTTTCACGTAAACCTTCGACCTATCTAGGTCTACATTAATTTTTGTATACTGGTATTGACTGATCGGATTATGCAAATTGTCATATTTTAATGAAAGCTCGTCTCGTAAACATTCGAGATAACTAAAGTATTTGCTGTCATCTGATTTGATAAGGGAGAGTTTGATTCTGTCAAATTTACTAAAACAAATATCTGAAATTTCATCGTTAAATTCAAATTATAATTGCTGGTTATTAACCATTATTTTTTTTATTTTGCTATTAACTCCATCTGCTAATGTTAAATTTTCAAACATTATTTCTAATGTTTAGACAAAATTACTTGTATAATGTCCAAGCGCTAGTGTGTTAATTCCGTCACTGCAATATCTTTTATCATCAAAATTACTTAGTCCCCGTTTTATGATCGTATCAGTTTCAAGTTTATGATGATTTGTTCTGATAACATTTGTTTTGATAAAACTCACGCTATTGTTTAGCGCTGCTTTAAAATCGTCAAAATTCATCGTGTTTTTCACATATCCTCGAGGAATACCTTTTGCTTTTTTTGTAAGTTTATTGTCATCTAATATCACAGCATACATTTTACTCTTTAGTCAAACAAATTCCCTAGCTGGCACAAACATAAACTCATCTTTCATTTTACCAATAACTTTTTTATCCGAATTATCTTGAAATCCACTACATGCTGGATAATCTGATAAATCGAACAGATTTGTATTATTGTAAATATCTTCATAAACATCTTCACATTTTATATTATAAACTAGCGATCTGTATCAGTAAATAGCAACTCTGAATCTGGCCACTGCTTTTTCGTAAAATTATAGTGAGAATCGTACATCAGCGACTTTGATATATCAAGTACAGCTGCACAAACATAAATAGGTTTATTTAACTTTAAATTTGTCTTTCGTCGTTGTATTGCAACAAGATTTTCATTAAATATTTTCATACTAACAAAACCATCATCATTAACTAATTTATTTCTGCGACTTAAATCATTAACAATTTCTATAGAGACTCTCTTGCGAATATTTTCCATCGTCTTACCGAACACCGAGTTGTTCATCAACTTGAAAAAGTTTTTCTCAAATTCGGTTTTAGCCACAGCACGACGTTTCGTATTTAGTTCAGTATATTTTGCTATCCACTTCGATTGATTTAACTTTAGCACGCGATGGACCTTTCTCAGAATTAGCCCAGCATCTACTGCTTGTTTTAAATTTTTGTAATGCATAACGTAATTTCTTTTATCTAACAAATTTGGAACTAACTTATTAACAATCGAATTTTTTGATGTCGTCGTTGCTCGTTGTTCAGGCGATAATAAACTATAATTAATCATTATTGACTCTGCGTAAAATGGATAATCGTTATGTAGATCATGTAGCAAACTAGGATAATCCAGATCAACTTCAACAAAGTATGAAATATCGGAAAAATCTATATTAATTTTTCTCGGCAAAACCTTTTCAGTTTCTTTTAAGAAATTGATCTGGAGTTATCCAATGAAATCCACTACACGGCATTGGTTCTGACATCGCATAACCATACAAATTATTGGCATCCAGATAAATGATGTAACTCTACGGGAGATTTTTATCATAATTTTCTAAGTACTTGTTATTAGCAGCTGCATATTTCTTTGTTATAACGCTAATTCCGCCTCTGATACCTTTTTCAATAAAGTTAAACATATCGACATCAGTTAAGAGATCTAGTTCTATTTTACTCGTTTTTAGTAGAGCGTCCCAAGATAATCCTGGAGAGGAGTAATACCAACAGGGGTCTAATCCATAATTGCTATAACTTACTTGACGAAAACTCGGAAACATCTGCTAGCAATAATACATCTGTTTTCAAATATAGATCATGATAATCACCAAATGTTTTATAACTAAATTTATTCCAAATATCTTGTGCATATTTGTATTCGTCATCTGTGATATTTTCGTTTTTGAGTTGCGAGTAAAATTTATCTTTGCTAGGTAGAGAAGTTTCATTAAATCTGCTCCAATCGTCGAGATACTCGTAAGGAAAGATACCTTTTTTTGTCAGATCGACATAGTTTTCACCGAAGCAACATTTTAGGTTAGCGAAACTACTGCAACCTTTAACAAGCTCATCTAATGATGCTGCCATAAATTGCAGACTGTCAATAAAACGTAATTTGCCGAGCGTCACCGACATATACTTTTCAAAATTATTTGGAATACATTTTATTACGTTTTTTAATTTTAGTTTAGCTTTAATATTTTCATCACCAAAAGCTTCTACAATGATATGACTGTCATAGCCACGAAAGTTATGTAAAACGACGGGAATAAAATCTCGAGCATGAAATTTTAAATTACAACTATTATGAGCTGCTCCATGATATTGGCCGGTCAAATGACAATGATCTCGCACCTCATCACGGGCTCCGTTACAATCCACCAACAACTTTTCACAAATATGACAATTAACTGCTTTATCAAAATCGAGTTGCTGTTTAGACGTTATTTTCATCGGAGCTGTTTTAAGTAAATCTGTTAGAAATTTTATTAACTTCGTCTATTAAATTTTTTAATAGCCATACGGCAGGATTTTCACCTCTATATAACTTTATCGGAGTTGAAAATTTATCGTTAGCGCAACAAACTACTTTATAAGCTACTCCGCAAGGAATATGCTGTTGTATTTTTCTAGTACTGGATTTATTCGGATTATTTTCTGCTCCAACCACAGGAACGAGTAGACACTCGAAAGCAGCGTAAATAACAAAAGGAATATTTAGTTTATGATTATAATTTTTAAATTTTAATACTTTTTCTTTTTCGCTAGGCATACTTATTCTTTGAATATTGACACAGTATTTGAGATGCTTCTGCAGTCTTTCAACGCTAGAAAAACCGTGCAAAGATCTATAGTAGAAATATTTTTTTTTTTTTTTTTTTACTGTACTGTTTGCCAACTAGTCCGTTAAAGTTTTTTATCCAACAATAATGTCCTCGATAAAATAATAAATTTATTGTATTTTGCGTAGCATTTTCTGAGATATATCTCGGGTAAACGTTTTATCGCTCATCTAGTCCGAAAACATTTACTGAGATGGTGTTTTGTTCTTCAAACTTTGGTATATAATTTTCTGCTACTGGAAAAGTTATTCCTAAAAAATTTAGTTCGTCTTTGTACAGAAAATACTTGTTAACGCGATCAGCATTTTTTTTTCTTTTGGAAACATCGCAGAAAGAATAGACCATTGAAAACATTTGTCATCATCGTTCTTGACATTAATACAGCATTTTTTGTTTTTAATTTTTTGAGGGAGATCGACGTGGCCAGCGTTATTAGCGCCGCTGCCGTGAAGTACGTTATATTTTGCTGTGTGAAATAAAACTTCTTTTATCATTTCAAATTTCCAACCTGATCCTGATGAAGTAAATTCTTCTAATTTTTTGTTTATTTCTTGATGTATTTCATCGGCGACCATGGCAATGTTTGTTCCAGTCAATATTTTTCTCGATTTTGCTGTTAAATATGGTTCTGAAATTTCGCTGTCAAAACTTTTTGTTTCAAAAATTACATCAAGTATATCTTCAACTGCGTGTAACTTTGATAAAATCATATGATATTGGACTATAAGTTTGATACTTTTATGAGCCGCAAGTTCTCGAGCTATAACAGGTTGTAAAAGATGAAATAAATTTGTGGAGCTAAAATTTGCTAAAATTGTTTGATCATCAAGTTTGTAACTGTTATCGTAACCAGAAAATGCTGAAGCAATTTTTTCTGATTTGATAATGTTCTTTTTAGCAATATCTCGCAATTTTAACATTATATATATAATAATATTTTATATTTCATTGAATTTTTTAAAATTCCTAATTAGAGATATGAAAATCCTTATAGTATAATGACAGAAATTTTAAGATATATCAGAATGACGGCGGAAGAGCAAGAAACTTATCATGTTCACCCAATGTACAACTTATATGCTGCAAATATGTTAGGTTCTGTTATTAATATAAAATCTAAAAAATCTGTTGGTACATCAACACCAGCTGGCATGTTAATTTCAGTAAAAGGCGATAATGCAGAAAGAATTAAAATGTTTAGAAAAGATTTTATTTATACTTTGTTTTGCGGCGATATTCCAGAAGGACAACGAGTATACAGAGCAAATGGCGCAGTTGCTGATGATAATATTGAAAATTTATCATTACAAAATGAATTTCAACCTCACCAGTATTTGATTTATATGAAGCAAATGATAAGGGAATTATTAGACATATAAGACCAAAAAAAGTTATTGGAATTTTGCAGAACAGTGGATATCTTGGTGTTAATGTACGTAGTATAAAAACTAACCAAGTTCATTTTCAATTTCATCGTTTTGTGTTTGAAACTTTTAACGGACTAATACCTAATGGTTTAGTTGTTGATCATAAAAATGGTATTAAAACAGATAATCATTTGGAAAACCTAGATTTAGTTAGGCCAAAAGAAAATACTAGAAGAGGAATTGGTGGTGGTAATAATTTTAAAAATCCAAAAAGATCAGTTATTTCAATAAATCTTGAAACTTATGAAGAAATAAAATTTAAATCAATAACAGCTGCTGCAAAATATCTTGAAATTAATACACGTGCAGTAAAATTTGTAGCTGATAATGTAACTAAATCAGCAACGTCGATGTTGACATTTGATAGATTTAGTTTTAAATACGATAATTAATAATATGTTCTATATCATTTCGACTAAGACAATTATGACTAAATTCCATGACATCGTCGCGATTAAATCGTAACGTCATCATTTTATTTGTATCGAGTTTTATTTTGTCTGCTGCTGTTAATAAAAATTTGTCAGATTCGCCCAATGTTATCATAACATCAACAAAATAAAAATTATGTCCCAACAAACAATTTCGAATTGCCTCAGCTAGTTCTTTGTGATTTAGTATATTAACTCGCTGATGATATTTTATTTCTCCGAACATCTTATTATTTATTAATTAGACAAAAGATTATTATAATAATGAACTTAATTGAGAGACTGGCTAAACTAAATTCGGAAGATTTTGTTTCAGTTTCAAATTTTACATCAGAAAACATTACTAATGACAGATTTACTGATTATACTGAAAAAGATATTTTGCATAATTATGACGACGATGAAGATGATGTTGTTGTTAGTAAAAAATATCTAAGCAGACCAACAACTGGACGATATGATGTTAAGTACCATATCGCTAAAAAAAATAATAAAATTTAATTTTACTGTTGCCGAGCATCAAATATTTTGGCAGCTTATAAAGCCCATTTTAAACGTAAAAATAGCTGGACAACAAAGAAATATAAACTACAATTTTATTTTGTTAAAATATTTAATTTAATGTCAATGGACGGTGCAAGAAAATTACATTTAATTTCTTTATGTAAACCAGTAAAATGTAAATCAGTATTAATAAAATACGAAGAAATTTATAACAATATTATTCGATCGACCGAGTTGGTACCCAACTATTAAATTTATCGCCATATCCACGCCATTTAACTAAACTTTTGTTCCCGCGCTTTTTAATAACTTTTTCAATAACAAATATATCTTGTTCTGTTTTCTGAAGTTCTTGCTCGTAAAATCTGCCAGTTATAGGCTCTCCTAATAAATCTTTTAACGAGTATGTAACTGGTATTGTTAAAAGTACTTTATCAACAACAAATACTTCTTCGCTCCAGTTATGAGTATACCCTTTCTCAAATGTTTTTTTCGTCAAAGAAATTCTAACTTTATCACCAACTTTAAATTTATGTCTGCGGTACATGCTTTCGTTTGCTAATATTGGATTTGCAATCGCGTCGTTTGGCACATTTTACTTTTGCCTAGCGAAATGGATCTGTGTTTCGTGTTATTATACTCGTCAACAATGTTTTGTAAATTGTCAATATATTTACTCGTATTTTAACTGTCAAATATTTGTGGATTTTTTCGTTGAGCGTGCGATTAAATCGCTCGACGATGACACTTTTTCCCTCATTTCCTGTGACATATTTTTTAATGTTATTTTGCTCTAAAAACTGTTCAAATTTTTTATTAAAAAATTCCGCTCCGTGATCAGTCCAGATTCTATTTGGTTTTCTTTCTGTGTTAACAATAATTTGTTTTAGCGCATCAGTCATCGATGTCCCTGTTTTATCCGAAACGGGTATACTAAACGTGTATTTACTAACAACATCTACAACATTAAAAAGATATCTCTTTGGAGCGCCATCAGCGCCAACGTTATATTGGTCTAGATTTGAAACATCAACTAAGTCTATCGCCCAGATGTCATCAACGGCATTTGCGACAACTTTACGTCGCGGAAACTTTTTTTTTTAGGTCTGTGTAGTTCAGTTGCAAGATCATCAGATAATTCTTTTTTACCGAGTCCGAGTTTATATTTTGCTCCAATAAAACCGTGGACCAGCCTTCGGTCAACACGTTCTCGCATATTTACAGGTTTCATATCACGAAGTTCGTCTAACATTACTTTATCGCAGCTGTGTTTATTTTGTTCGCTGTCTGGAAGATCAATATCTCTGTAGCAGATATCATGGCGCATTGCTATTGCGTCAGCTTGATTGTAAGGCTCTTGTCCTGGCAGCGGATTATCGTTTTCATCAAGTTGTTTATCAAGAGGATTATAAGGTCCAGTATATTTATGGCCTGGCAATGTCCAACCACCTTTTGGTTTCGGCAATTTTCCAATAATGTTATGTATATCTATACCTGTTGCAATTATTTCTCTGTTTTTGCATTTCTGACAATATGTATCAATTTTATTTTGCTCGAGACACAAATCTCTATCACAATCGCAGTCGCATGTCATTATTTATTTAGTCGTCTACTAAAATAATTTCTGGATAACCCGCTCCGGACAACTTTGTTTTCGGTAAAAACATACCTTTTTTTTCTTCCGCAGATTGCACAAATACTTTTCAGCATTATTCTATTATTTTTGTTTTTTTCTGTTTTTTCGTCTTTATTTTCTGTTTTAGTTTTACACTTAAGACAATATGTTGACATTGTATATCAGTGAGTTTAGATAAATATTAATGCAATCTCATCATTACCGTGAGAAGGTTGTTTGTCAAATTGCAAAATAAACTTTAAAAAATCTGGATTTTCGGTCATCTGTTTAATGAACATTACGCAATAATATCCACAAGCGGAAGTTCCAACTGGTTGAATTTGATTAGACGAATAATTTATTATTTTCGCAAGAAGAGACTTCGTATCTTGCATTCTACTCATATATTTTTTTACTGCGTCACTTGGTGGAATTCCAAACGAGTCAAAATAATTGTTATCATAAACAGCTACCCAATGTGTGCCAGATCCGTCATTAAAATCTTGTATATTTATAACACACGAACCTGGCGTTGGTGTCGCTTGCGGTGGAATCGCCACAAGTTCATCTTTGGAATAAACTCCACTGAAATTTTTTACTTTTTTTAGTTTATCAAGTATATCAAAATTACTTAACGCAGACTTTATCTCCTTGTTCCTGGCAACATTAGTCCTCGTCCTACTCCTAACAGATTTGGCAATAGACATCCCGCCAATCCTGCTAGTAACGGGGCTATTGGATTAAATCCCCCTTTTCGCCTCTATCGTGTCTTTTTTTTCGTCGTTGTCTTTCTTTTCGTCGTTGTCTTTTTTTTGTCGTTGTCTTTCTTTTAGGCATTATATTTATCCATCACATAAAATTGTTACCATCGATATTCATACGAAAATTTTCTTTATACCACTACCTTCAACTGCCTTTTTCGTTGCGCCAGATACTGCTCCAGACGCTGCTGCTAATCCTAATGTACCTAACACTGACAAAAGTTTAGGTATTAGCGTTCTGGCTATTACAGATAATGCCGGACCAAAGAAACCACCATGTTTTGCCATCGCAGTTATTTGTGCAGCGCTTAAATTTAAAACAAAAGGTTTTTTTGCGATCGTATTTATTTACTTGTTTTTTGGTTAACATTAATTTTGTTAAAGTACCCGCTGCGTTATGGTTGACCTTCAGTGATACTTGTCTTTTCTTTGCAACAGCAGCTGCTAATTTTTTTAACTTGACCATCAGTCAAATATATATCTCTTATAATATATATTTTTTCATCTTATATGACGATTACAGATTAAACTTGTTCTGACATTTTACGTCCAACAGAGTCATTTGTAACAAATCTATCGCTAATTACTAACGCATATACATATAAACGCGCCACTGGAGCTGCTTCTAGTGTCCAAGTAATTTCAATATCAGCTGTGCTGTCTACAGCTCGCTCGCTATGTTTACTAACATCAAAATAAAATATCGGATAAACTGTATGAAATTCCTCTACTGATATCTGAGATCCATCTCCAACATCTTGATATTTTTGCAGTGCGTCGAGCAAATACATGTACGGTCGAATAATATTTTTATTAGCGTCATCTGCAAAATTGCATTCTATCGCTCGTTCTGGATATTATTTTGAATTTATTCTAGCTTATATTCGACTAACATCAGCGCTATCAAATATCGCATTATTTTGTTGTTGGTTACCACGTCGCGCTTGTCTCTGAAATACACAAATAATTGCCGTGGTTTTTGTTCACTTGGTGTCGTTGTGACTCGCCATGTGTAGTCGGTGGTTTTCGGAACTGCTGTTTGATATATTCTATGTTGCTGAAAATAAATTCTGTTTGTGTGTTTTTGCAGCATATCATTTAATTCCGCCATTTTAGTGATAGACGGAGTTATTCTTGGCATCCATAGTGCAAGTTTGTTTATGACAAATTGTGCATCGGCTCCACCTGACCTAAACAGGCAGTAGTTTTGTTCTGATCGATCTAAAATAAGAGTATGTTTAACTCCACGAAATACGTTATTATAGTCCCTGCAAAAGCCAAATACTGTACTTAACGGCAGCATCATTGTAATTTGACGTGATCCTGCTGCAAGTGCCTTTTTCCTAGTATAACCTTCATTGTAACGTATATTTTTTCTGACAATAGGAAATGAGTTATTGATCAAATTTAACATTGCAGTGCCGTCCACAGCTGCAACTGGTGGTATTATACCAAGATTATTGCAAGCAGCAATAAGTGAGACTCTTGTAGCTGCATCACCAGCGGCTGTACCTGGTTCGACCTAGCGCAGCAGCATTATTTATAAGAAAATCTCTTACAATTACAACATCTGCAGCGGCATTAGCTCCAGCCACTAAAATAGGTGTGCCTCCGGTTGAAAACTCAGACGATGCCCACCACTTCCAGTATCTTTAAACCACATCATATTAGTTGCAGTTGATTTGGAGTAATCATCGGAAAATGAAATAATATTTAATATTGTACTTGCAACTTGTAAGTGATTTGAAATATCTTCGACAGTTTGATTGGCCAGCTGATATCGAGCACTTTTAAATCAACACCAAGCATCATTTATAAGAGCTACTTCTGTTCCAGCTGCAATTGCGGCAGGTGGAACAGCTACTGTCATAATCTGGCCACGAACTTCCAACATTGCTTTATGAGGAAGTAAAAATACGTCCTCGTCTCGAGTATTAAATGTTCTGACGCCAGCCTTATTAGGTTCGTTAGAATTTTCATTGAGATATTCAGTGTATTCAAATTCTGTTACTGTGTCGTCTGTGTCATAAATTTCTGTTAAATCGAGATAATTTTTTACAGACATTTTTTAATTTATTAGGTTATACAAAATTATTGTGGTGTTGTTACTTTAGATATCAATTTTTGTATAATTTGTTCTCCTCGTGGCAATAAAAGTTTTTTTGTCGTTGTTATCATTGCGCGTTGAGTTTCTTTTGTTGGTGCGATTTCTGAAATAGCTTGTTTGATTGTCGGTATACCACGTTGTGAATCGCCCTTTATTTTATCAGTTATTTTTTGCCCAACAGCAGTTCCAGCAGCAGATGCAGCTCCAGTTGCAAACGCTTTTGATACGTCAAGTGCAATTGGTGCAACTTTATGAGCTATTCCTGGAGCATTTTCTATAATTTTAGCAAATATATTTCCCAAAAATCCTCCTATTATTTTTCTTCGATAAATTTTTTTCTGTTTCATTATATCTGAGGTTGTATAATTTTGTTGTCAAATCTTTCAGAAAATATGTTTACTGTTCGCGCAGGTGTAAATAATAAGTAACAATTTCATTATTAAGATCTAACTGTCTTCCAGACTGATCTGTCAATTGCATATTTACTTCTGTTATTTGATTTTCAACGTTTAACGGATAATAAATAACTTGACGTGGACTAATTTGCATAAGAGATCCTGGAGGAACTTCTGGTGAAAAACTATATATCGTTCGTCCTTTACTACCTTTAGCTGAATAAGATCCAGATGCGATAGAGCAATTTACCAATATTGCGTTTACATCAGTTGTATTTACTGGCAGTTGGCCATCATACGTTTCGGGATTATCACGATTAAGAGCAGGATATACATAATTATAAAATCCTATCAGTGGTGCGATACTTGTTTGCGATACAAGACTAACTGTTATATCTTTTAATTTCATTCTTGCGCGTAACATATTATAATTTGGTGTAAGCTCAAAATTATCAGCTATACCTTTATTTTTTGTTATAAGTTCTTTTATTATTTTATTTAGATCAGTGACATTATAAGCTCCTTTTGGAATTTTAATTGTTTTCCACGTGACAAATGGTGAAGTACTTATAGGAACAGTAAATGTAAATTCATCGTTTACTCCAGTTTTTACATTAGCCATAGCATGCCAACAAGTGCAGGAAATTAGTCCAATTTCATATTGTTTCTCACGATCTAGTTCTATTGGCGGAATATACTTTACAGAAAAATTTGCGCTATCTTTATCAGATTGGTTAGAGTCTAGTAATAATATTGCTGACATTTTTTATATTAAATCATTACACAAATTTATAAAATTAAATCGCCGCGATTATATCAAATCGTGATTTAAAGTTTTGTATTCGTCAGATGTTAATAAATTTTCTGATCTCAAATTATCAAGTATGTCAATAATTTTATTGTCAATTTCAGCACCAACATTTCCAGCTTCTTTTGATGATATCAATAGCATTAATCTGCCTATCATTTCAGTAACTGATGAAAATATTCTAACTCCAGATTCTGTTCTTTCTTTTACTTGATTTTTATCAAGTAGAGAAAATTTCCTTTTAAAACTCCATCCCCTACCAAAACCTTTTTCTCTATTTTCTTGTGCTGTTTTTCCAACAAGTCTAGCGATAATATATCTCATTCTATCATGAAGTGGAAGCATATTTTCCTTTTCTATAGCTGTTTTCAACTCATTTTTAGCAGCAATACCGTCTCTCATTATTTCATTCAATTTAGCAATAAATTCATGAAATTCTTCCTTACTCCATTCACTTATATTATCAAGATCTTTTATATCATTTTCTTCTAAAAATTTATCATAATCATTCTGTTATCTCATTATTTGCTAGTTTTATATACCATCGTCTTTGATCTTCAACTTCCATAAACTTTACCGTCAACTCGCCAACTCTTTCTTGTTCCTTTTCAATATCTTTTAATTTTTCTGATAAATTTGTTAAAATATTTTTAATCTCCGTTGTGGTTAAATTTGTTAATCTTCGTTGAAGCGCTAGTGGATCATTTATTAGCCGATCTAGTTCAGTTTGTCTTGCAACTTGATCAGCGATATTTGCTACAAGTGCCTCAGCTAATCTTCTTTTTTCTTCTTCAGATCTCTCAATAATTCTTCCAGCAGTTTCTTCTTCTTGCTCTTTAACTAGTCCGAGTAAACCTTTTTCCTGTAGTCGCTTAAGTTCTTCTGATAATGGTTTAGTTTCAGGTTGTTTTCCAAGTAAAGCTTCAGTAATTAGTCTGAGAGCGGCGGCTGTTGTTTCTGCTGCAACCACTTGACCACGTCGTGCTTGCTGTACTTGCTGTTTAAATTTTGCCTGAGATTGCGCAAGTTTTTTTAGATTTTCTATATATTTTCTGTACTTTGCTTGTCTTTCCATTAATTATATACTATTTTGTATAAAAATTACTGTAGATACTTTTCACTACAACAACGAAACATTTTACTCGTATCATTTGTTAATTTATCAAACAAAAAAAAAAGTCATATTTATTTGCCGTTGCTTGATGATATAATTCAATAAATGTATCTTTTGTTACATCGCCACATTGCTCGTTCGCGATATTTCTAACGTCAACATTGTCAAGTCCTGGAAATAATATAAAACAACCAGTATTTCGCCTAATAAATCTGTCAACATTATAAAAACCCTGGGCGAGATAAATAGAATTATATTTTTTATTTCGCGACAGTGAAAAATATGATCTTATTTTATTCATTTCCTCGTTGTTTAGCGGAATATCATCAAAAAAAACCTATCTTGTGTTCGGACGAATCAAGTTGATTAACTGGAACGAGTTCTTCTGGTTGTTTGATAATAAAAAATCTTCGCCAGCCTCAAGATCATCACGAAGTTTGTCATTATAATTGTTAAGTAGCTCGTACTTATCTTGCTGCGAGTTAATCGTGTAAATATAAACGCGATCGTAGTTAAAATTATCTCCGAGAAGTAAATTCATAAGTAAGTTTGTTTTTCCCGATCCAGTTCTTCCAACAATAAGATAATGACAATCTGGAAGTTCATTGTTATGTTTATGTTTTACCAAACGTTCTGTATCAAAATTTAATATCGATGATTTTGCCATTATTGTTATATAATTTTATGCTATATAAAAATTGTCAGACGATAAATAAATAATGAGCTATTATACAAAATTTGGAACATTAGTAGGAGATTCATCAGCTGAAAGTACAACAATAACAGACGGTAAGGTTGATTTATCAGGCTATCTAAAAAAATCCGGCGACACAATGACGGGAAATCTGTTTATGTCAAATCAACGAGTACTAGAGTTAGAAACAGATTATCCGCCAATAAATGTCGTTAATACACAAGCTGTTAGTTATGCACAACTTAAATTAGTCGACAGTAATAAACTAGATAAATCTGGTGGAACTTTAAGCGGTAACTTAGATATGTCAGGGAAAAAAAATATAAATTTGGAGACCGGGTATCCACCAGCAAACTTAAATCAAACTCAAGCGGTAAGTTATTTGCAGTTAAAATATGTTGATGATAACAAACTTGATAAAATAGGTGGGACAGTTACAGGTAATATCAATATGTCAGGAAAAAAAATTATAGACCTTGGAAACCCAGCTGCAGAATCAGACGCAGCAACAAAAAAAATACGTCGATGATCGAGAATCTAAGTATGTGTTAGTCAACGGTGGTATAATGCGCGCATTTCTCAACATGAACAATAATGGTATTAATAATCTCAGAACACCAGAAACAGATTTTGACGCAGCAACAAAGAAATATGTAGACGATAAGGAAATTCCTATGACAACTTCGTTAGCTACAATTAATAATGAAATGACTATACTAAATACTAATTTTACTAATCACATACAAACGTTCTTAAATTTTCGTAGAAATATAAACAAATCTATTAATGAATTTTTTGGAAGTCCAGCGGTTGTAGATATTAAATTCGCCGACATTAACACAAAACTAAACGATATTGTTAGCGGAATTCCTGGTATTATTGAAAAAACGAATCTAGTAACAGAGTTACTTACTAAAATTCCTCACAAGCAGATCATCAATGTGGTATACACAGTAGCAACAGGATATGGAACATGTTTAGCGGCAACCCTATCGAACATACCGCAGAAGTATCTGGGTTATACAGGCTATCCGTGTACGGTTTGGAAATTACTTCGATCACTTCATCTTCTAAACCACGAAATGTATATTCTAATCCTCTAGTGATGGAGCTATTTAGGAACATCAAAGAAACATTTACGTTGACATCAACGGAAACGCTTCCGAAATATTACTACTGGTGTTTGGAATTCATAGATGAAATATGATTAAAATCAAACACAGGGACTGGCACTATTGTATAAAATATGTAAACAAATATTATATAAATGAAAAAAAATATAGTTGATTTTATTCATATTTCAGAAAAATGCCAAAACAAGATGTAGACGCTCTAATGCAATATTACAGATATCATCATAAAAAACTTTGGTGCGTGAAAAAATGTTACAAATACTATAACAGAATACTTCGAGTGATATCATATTTGCCACTGTTAATGACTAGCTCTGGTATAATTTCAAGTGGAGCATCATTAAATCCGTTTTTGTTAATAATATCTGGTGTCGATGTTTCTCTTGCAATAGCGTGAAAAAAAATTGAGCCTTTTCTTGCGACTAAAAAAAAATGCTTGTAAAACAGCAAGTATCACCTATAAAAAATTACTTGATCAAATACGATCTTATTTGCGTGGTATAAAATATGATATGGACGATTTAATGCGCGAGTTCCGTATTATTGACAGTATGTTAACAGATATTCTACCAATGAGAGTCAGCAGATATGAAAAAGATTATCATAAAATATGGGTTACAACAGTAGATGTTTAATTTTGTACAGCTTTAGTAATATCATTATCAAATAAAATATCAACCATATTGTCAATAAATGTCATCACATCATCTGCCCAACCCGCTATTCTCATATCATTTTCAGTCGCGAATAGCCATACTGACCCATATTTTGGTGATATATGATATCCAACTCTTTAAATACAATCGCTTATTATTTTAGTTTTTATACCAGTATAACTTGAGGCTGCTCTAATTGAATTAAATCTCTTATAAAATTTGTTTGTCAGATCAAATCCAACATGTCTCTTTGATTGACAGAAGGACATTATATATAATATTTTCAATCTCTAATTAATTTTGTCTAAACTTTATAGTATAGGGCTGTAATAAGTATAGGACTGTAATAGTAGTATAGGTAATTGAGTTGTTCCTATCTCAGAAAGCCCCTACCCCAACAAAACAAATTTTGTCAGAAATATGTTAGAAAAGTCTTATCATATGAAAGTCATCATTTTAAGCTAAAAACGGCTGCTGACAAAAATGTTAACGTATAACGTTTTCGGGGGTAGGGGTGTCTCTGAGAGAGGAACCTCAAATTACCTATACTACTGTAGTTTGCAAATTAACATGTGTCTTTAAATATTTCATTCCAATAATCTGCAGATTTCTGTGACTGAAAATAGTGCCAAGACTACCATTGTTGATGCATTGGACAAGCTGTGTGGGGGGGACACAGAGTTCATAGCGGACGGCTCCAAACCCTACTGCCTGCCAACTGTTCGGGGAAAACACAGCGATCTGAAGTTACTTTCACCAAATACGGTAAAAAAAAAAAAAAAATTTAAAAACTGTAACAAAAGGTAACTAATTCCAAAACAAAGCAAACAAATGAACAAAACATTAATAGGTCATGTTTCTTCGTCATCCTGTGTTTTACACTTATCGTTATTAATTATTTAACCATGCATTGCCCTTTTCCCAAGATCAGTTATTTTTATTAGAGAAATAACATTAAACAAGTGCTGCCTTCTTTATCACAACTTTCTTGTTAAATAGCGGCTGTCGATGTTACTTTTCACGATGTCTGTAAAGAGTTTTATCTTAATTGTAAACATCCCGATAATTATTGAAATTTCTCTTAGCAGAAAGAATTATGAAGATCAGAAATCTTAATCAAGTGGAGTATTCATAATATTAGAATAAAATCACAAACTCACGCATAGACTTTCGCCATTTTCTACAACATAAAACCTACCGGCTTTTTCACCGATTCCTTTTTGACATCAAAAACAAGGAAACAGTCGGACCAGGTACGGACCGGCAAAAACTGGTTTGGCTATGCATGAATGAAATAAAACCGAGATCTTTTCTTAAATACCGCTATCAGAATCTGTACAGTTTGAAAGACGGCGAAATTAAAAGTACTCGTTTATAAATGATCTTGGTTTTAGACCTTACGATTAGAGAGCCGTTACATGCGATAACAAGACTTTAAAATCACAGGAGTATTGTTCGTGCGGTTTCACAAGTTCACTTAGCTTGAACGAGATAGGATTAAAAAGTAAATCTCGGACTAGTTGTAATCCTATAATCCACAAGCAAATTTCATTCACTGAGAATCTTGCCTGCTTCAAATATTTTTCAGGGGCCCCGAGTGGCCGAGTGGTCTAAAGCGCTCACCGTTACGGATCACTGCCCTCTCACCTCTGTCTGCGTGAGTTCGAGTCTCAGGCTCGGCTAACGTGGACACGTGAGAAAGCCTGCCGGTAGCTTCTCGTGGGTCGGTGGTTCTTTCCGGGGTTTTCCAGGGTTCTTCCTCCACCAATTATACTGGCCGCCATGTATAGCCTATCTTGTGCTGAAAAATGGCGTTAAACCCTACAACAACAACAACAACAAATATTTTTCATACGTGTGTTTACAGCCATTCAAAAAGATTAAATGACGCCTAAATCTCTGACTTTTGTGACGCTAAGATTTGTTGACTTCAAAGAATGTTTTAATTGATTACATTTTGCTGCACCAGCAGACGTTCTGAAGTGAAGATATACTTATCAAGTGGAAAGCTTTAAGTTACTGGCTGCTGATTTCCTTATGATTATTACTAACTGACCACCCGTTATTGTCGGTTGCAGATGTTCTGAAGGGAAGACTCTGATCAAACGGAGAACTGTACAATCATTAATTGTTGATATCCTTATAAAGAATTGCTAACTGACCACCCATTTTTGTAGGTTGCGGATGTTCTGAAGGGAAAATATTCTGATCAAGTGGAGAGCTGTACAATCATTGATTGTCGATATCCTTATGAATACGAAGCTGGACATATTAAGGTCAGTTCAAAAACATATATCAAAGAAAGAAAGCAAGCAATATATTGGTAACGAATGAATAAATTAATGAATTAAATCAAGATAATTAACAACAATAGAGGCTATAATTTTCGTATCATAACTGCAAACCTAAGGTCAATAGAGCAAACGACTAAGTAAAGAAAACTGATGTATTACAGAAGAGATAAAAAAACGAGATCGATTGATCGATGACGGAATACATTCATAAATGGATGACTAATTACTCAGTGTGTTTTCCTTTTATCTGTTTATTTCTTCTTGTTCGTTAATTCTAATTGTCATTATCATCTTTGCCATTGTGGTTATTGTCCTCATGCTTTCAAAGAAGCGTGGAGATTTTATGATGCAACCCGTCTGTCCGTACGTGTATAATGCTCTTTAACTAATTCAGCAACGTTAAAGCAAGACACATGCAATTTGGGTTGACTATAGTCATTTGTACTGAGATCGTATAAAAAAATTTTGGAAATTTGATCTCTTGCTAGGGTGTGTGGAGGTGAGGGATAGATAGGGGCAGAGATTAATTTACATAAGTTTCAGATAATTAAATAACCCTTGAGGCCAATTGAGCAATGACGTACATAAACAAACACGATGCTTTTACAGAAGAGATAAAAGATAATTGAAGATGAAAGAATGGATGGGTCCAGGAATGAATAATTTCATGCCTTTATTTATACTGTTCGTATCCCTTTTACCACCTTACCGTTTCGTTTTCTTCTTGCTCTTTTCTTCTAATCATTCTTCTCTTCATCGCCATCGTCGTCGTCGTCGTAATGATTGTTATCCACGCGATTCAAAGCAGTGTATAGATAATGTGATAATCTGTCCGAGCATACGTGTGTAAAATACTTGAACTACTCTTACAACGTTGAAGCAAAACATGATGCATGGTTAAATAATAGTCATATGGGTCTTGATTGTGTCAACACTTTTGGAATTGCCATACTGACCCGTGGGTAGGGCCAATGATATGAATTATTTAAGAACAATTTCAAATGACTGAGTTTTTCTCCGTCTGGTACGTCTTAGTACTTGAGTGTATAATCAACGCATGTCATACATAGACCCGTGGATCGATCCCCACGGTTCTTAACACCTTCAAATAAAGCATGAAACTACCATATATATATATATATATA
>JAECUM010094132.1:0-17398 GCA_016617855.1 Megalonaias nervosa | reverse complement strand
CCAATAACTCTTTTTTTTATTTATATTTTTTTAAAATACATTTTATATATTTGGTAATTCATTCATTTCCGTTTTAAAAGCTGATATTGTCTAGTCTGGCAAAAAAACATTTTCCCTATTTTAATAGGTGCTGAAGATAGTGTGCTTTAGATTAATTCAGGCTGCTTCTTTTTTAGCACAAGGGAGCATCACTTTAGTTAGCGGTGTGCTTAGATCATGAACAATTTCCATAAGTACAATATCCAAAGAAATGTAAGCCACATTACATCAAAGTAGCATATAGGTATGCCAACATTCTCTCCGCTGTGAATGTTTTTAATGCAAACAACTTCCCCTCACATACTTCACTCTCTCAAAGTACATAGTAACTATGATCACTGTTGTTCATCCGGGTACCCTGGATCGTCGTTTTTTTTACACTTTTGTTTTAACCTACGAACCAGGGTACCAGGATGCAGCATTATTTTTCTCGAATTTGCGACAAGTTTGGCGCGAGATCATTCGCACGAAGCGCGACCTTTGGTCAGCACGATTCGGCTGGGACGTTTCGGCCCATATACGTTTTTTTTTTTTTATTGTTAGGTGTGTGTGTGTGTGTGTGTGTGTGAGTGTGTGTGTGTTGCTTGAATAACAGTGTTTTCATCGGAATATAGTGTTGCGTTTTTACTGATGTTTGAATAATAATGATAATGGCTACATGGAATGACTGTCAGTGATTGTTAGTACTGTGAATCGCTAAAATGATTTTTCATCAGGCTTAAGGGAAATAACTCTTTACTGATTGAACATGCCTAAGTACAACCGACCATCATGTGTAAATGCTCGTTGTCAGGACGTGGACATGATTTGTGGGCCCTAGGAAAAATTCTTTAGTAGTCTTCTGTGAATTACCAAAAATATGTATTGCCTCGTAAGGGCGTCAGCATATAGGGCCAAGGGGAGGGGGGAGGGGGATTCAACTCTATAGTAAAAGTCGTAAGTCGTACCGGTCATTTAAGTATATTTACTCATATAAATTTAAAAACTAATTTTATTTTTTAAATTTAATCGTAATATAGTTATAACACTTATCCAGTCGTGATATTTGAGTGATCTACACATTAACTGTCATAACAAAATTTCCACAGGAAAATTATCGAATGCTATGGACTTTTACAATGGCAGTTCGGCGTTCCACTGGGTCAAGAAAGTTGATATTGGATTGAACTATTAATAGTGCAAGGGGAATCAAGGTACGATCGCGTGAATAAGAAGTCACGCGCATTTTCTTTCATTTCCGGTATGGAAGTTCAACTCTGAATAGGATAGAGGAATAACTTACAATAAGTTTTATTCTTAGCTTGATCATTTGAAATGTCTTCAAAATGATAATTTAGCAAGATGTAAAATTTAACTAAAATAAATCTAATTTGACAGCCGTGTTTCTAGTCTTTTACGTGTATGAAAACACATATTTGTGTGGGAAAAATAGGTAATTATGTACGAATTGAAATTAAAGACATGACATATGATACAGAAGATATATACGAAGTTACATAATTGCCTTCTATTTATTGTACTTGTGTGCGGATTTTTTCTTCCTGCCGGTGTTTTCCCAGGCTTTTTTTGTGTAAATGACGACATTATTACGTCTCTGTTTATGTTTGTAGTACAACTTCTTTCCACCCGCAGGCACGTTCCCTCTTACATCATAGCGCGCGACAAAAACCGGAATAAACGGATTACCCCGTTTGCTTGACTGCCTAAAAATGTCGAAGTACGTTATCATGAATTTGCCATTAAGCATTTTTGAGGAATTTATACAATAATCTTCAATCGAATTTTGATGGACAAGTCGAAATAAAAGGTGCGGTATGTGTAATCAAATTGTCCAAACTGAAACCTATAGCTGCAAAAAGTGACTTAAAGCGCGTACGTGAGCTATGTGAGTTGAACTATAAACATGTTTTGGCCTACATCCGTGAAACTTAATAGCTGACCCACCCACCCCTGAGAATAATTCTTCGGGCGCTCCTGCTTCGGCGGTGGAACCCACTTACCGCTGTGAGTCAACGGAATTTTGTATTAGTTGTCCTCTCCTGTCCAAGGCCCAGACTGTCGTTCTTCAGTTGTATCCATTTAATGTGATTAGTGATTACCGAAATGTAAATTAAGCAGTACAGTTATTAAACATTTTAATAATTCATATAAAGCATGATGCTACTACTGTTATTATTATACATAACTTCCCAGTGCCAAAGGCTTGTACGCCTGCATTCTCAGACATCGACTAAAACTAGATTGGGATCTAAGTTGCACTCCGAAGCAATTTTTGGACGAAACAAAGTATCACTGGAAACAGAATAAGGGCCTCGTGGTTCTTCGAATCACGAGTGTCGTGCCTGTTTCCAGAGATAAGTAAGCGAGGATGAGGATTGTAAAGTCATGACCTATTATGGGCAAAGCAACATGTTCTGGAATAGGGACCACTATTTATATGCCCGCTCTCACAGTCTGGTCAAGAATTGCTGCATTGACGACATAGAATCCTGGCTTCCTTTCTTCCAGGTAAGAGGAATGTAATTGGTTTTAGTAAGAGGTTTTCTTAGGTGTCTAAATGCACTGAGGAATAACATATTCAGAAATTATTTCACCTACCTCTAAAGAACCTGTAATATGTTATTATTATTATTATTATTATTATTATTATTATTATAGAATATGAATGTTTAAATATAATGTGTCTCGGATTGTTTAAATTTATTTAGAATTTGTGTTAATTTATGATATTAAGTTTGGTGTTTGTAGAAATGGTTTACTACCAACTTCATGCTACAAAATAATTTATGAATGTTCTTGTGCATCTTTGATACACACCAATAATTGTCATTCATCTCTTCAGAAACTTCCAATTTTTAAATGCTGTTTTTATATAAATATTTTTAACTTTCCATCCTATACAAATAATTTTCTTCCTATTCATAATGAAATATCTTTTGTGAATGTAACCTAAATGTTGGTCTTTGTGATTAAAATAACAGGAAAACAATGTGTGCTAAGGATTGTTAAAAAATATTAAATTTTTTAAATCATCTGAAATTGATTTTCCGTCATGTCGTCAAAGTCAGGCAAAGATAGTAAGTTTGTGACGAGTAATTTCCCCTGTATATTTAACTACACATACCTTTAAAATTGCTTGACGGAGTTTTAAAGAAATAAAATTTTCGTCGTTATTTATGTTACGGTATCCCCTTTATTTTCATAATGTTTAAACTGTGTTATGGAAATTGGTTGCTTAATTCAAATTTTCATATTCTCAATAAATCACCATCTCAAGGCAGCAAATCTTTTAATCCAAAGAGAACGTTCAGCAAGTGACTGTCAAGATTTGCTTTCAATGTCGTCTTCTTTCCTATTGATTCAATTCCGTTTGTTCCTCTTAACTGTATGTACTGTATTTAATTCCAATATATTTTATTAATTTAATACCAGGTACTTGGGTTGAATCTTCTGTTAACGTACAGTGAGCCATGTGATCAGTATTATGACCCCTTCCTCACTTAAAGCCCCAATGCCGCCGTAACGTGCAAAAGGCCGTATATGCCAGATCATATGAATAATATTAAATATTGAAAGATATTGGTCCTAAACATCGTTGGGTTCCATTAAAACCAGATAACATGGACGTTTCATCACATTATGAGTCATACAATTTCTCCCTCAAACTGAGAAACCCTGCCATTTTTCACGTATATATCCGATGTCGATTGGAGACTTCCGTGGGTCAACCGATTTCAGTCCAAAGTTGGAACACAAGATTTGATGAAGTCACCGTTGTAAACATACGAAGTCAACATCACACTATGTCGGATTGTCTTCAGCACGAGCTTGCCCTTCAAAATATTTCAGCGCCCCAGCTGATCACCAGTATTCACCAGAGTCTTATTTTGTATCTAATGCATGCTTTTTCTTCTCAGATCTGCTTTAAAAAAGCGGACTTGCTTTTCTTCATTCCCTCTCGAATCAATCTGTGCGCCACGTGCGAATGTTACTAGATTAGTCATTTACGGAATTGTCGAATGTATCATATCACTACTTTTGGAGCACTCCCGAAAAAGAACGGAATTACGGGTGGCTTCGTTGAGTGATTAAAGGGCTGGCACCTCTTAATTCTAAGCTGAATATTTGAAAGTCGTTTAAACATGACATGTTGATTATTTCAAAGAACTGTTTATGTCAGACAGCTTTTTTAACAAATCATTTCCTTCTTGCAAACTTTTGTTTAATTGGAAGGATGGTGAAATTTATGATAAAAGGCGGAATTGTGGCTTAATGTCATTGAATCGATGTTGCCGTTAATGGTAGTGATGAAAAATGTGAAATATGTTTAATTTACAATTTAAACATATGTCAGCATTCAGTTACAAGGCTGAAAAACTATGTATATAATAATACTACTTATTTACACGACTTATCTATTACTTTTGAGACTAAATGGTGCACTAAACGAAGGGTTGGGAAACAGACTCAACCATCGGGTTTAAATCCATTCTAAAATATACATCTGATCACTACCACTACCACCTTCATTATCATAATTACTGTACCATCACCACAATCATTATTATCATTGATATAACTTCTAGTAACAGAAACAACAACAACAACAACAACAACAATAATAATAATAATAATAATAATAATAATAATAATAATAATAAGAAGAAGAAGAAGAAGAAGAAGAAGAGCAACAACAATAATAGATATAATCTAGTAACAGTATTGTGTTAATCTAAACTTCATTCTTGATCAAATAACAAAAAATTCGTTTAATGTCTAACGTGCCTTGTTTTGATTACCAAATATCAATTATGTGTATCTGGTCTTGTGTTCAGTCTGCTAATAAGACGTCCATTTCTGTGCTAAAGTTATCCCTTCAGTATAATTTAATATCTTTTATAAAGGTCCACTATGTAAACAGAAAGACACAAGAATTATTTGTTTTCGGTCCATAAGGCCCCATTTCTACTAGACTGACACTTGTCTTCTTTTCCTGGATATTATACTGCTACGGTTGCTAACACCTTCTCAAGGACCCATACTACTTACAGGAACATTAAGTGCAGATTTCATTTCCTATCTACTTCTCACTTAGGGAATGCTGTTCACAGATTTTCTTTCAAGGGGATGTAGGTAGTATATGGAGGCACTTTAGCGTCAAGGGACTTCCATGTTAAAAAGTGTCGCGGCGCTTTGGCGTCAAGGGGAATTTAACATGGGGAAAATTGGGCCTGTATAGCGTCAAAAAATATTGGGCCTGTATAGCGTCAAAAAATAGTGGGTCTGTTGAGCGACAAGGGAAATGGAACAGGTAGGATGACGTCACGGTACTGGACACTTATAACACTGACCTGAATACGCGCGGCTACCTAGGTAAGGACAAATACACATAGAAACATGGTTAGAGACAGAGACTTGTACAACATTACATATATAGCCCCACATAGACCGTAATGTTAATTTTGGGGGGTTGCACTATAGCCTCAAGATTTATCGCCTCACGTAGACTTCTGTGTTAAATTTGGTCGTTTGCACTAGAGCCTCAAGATTTATAGCCTCACGTAGACTTCTATGTTAAATTTGGTCGTTGCACCAGAGCCTCAAGATTTATAGCCTCACGTAGACTTCTATGTTAAATTTTCTCGTTTGCACTATAGCCTCAATATTTATAGTCCCACGTAGACCGTAATGTTAATTTTGGGGGGTTGTACTATAGCCTCAAGATTTATAGCCTCACGTAGATTTCTATGTTAAATTTGGTCTTTTTCACTATAGCCTCAAGATTTATAGCCTCACGTAGACTTCTATATTAAATTTGGTAGTTGTACTATAGCCTCAAGATTTATAGCCCCACGTAGACCTCTAAGTTAAATTTAGGGGGTTGTACCGTAGCCCCAAAGGGGAATTTAATATGGGGAAATATTGGGCCTGTCATGCGAAAAGGGATTGGGACTGTATAGCGACAAAGGATTGGGCCTGTATAGCGACAAGGGGAATGGAACAGGTAGGGTGACGTCACGGTACTGGAGATTGGTAACAATGTAGCAAGTGGCTGACCTGAATACGCGCAGCTACTCTAGGTAGAGACAAATACAATAGAGACAGAGACAGACATATACTAATACAAGCCCGAGATTTATATATAAAGCATTACCTAGACCTGAAATTATGTTGGCGGTGTTCATAAATTTGCATAATTATAATGATGCTATAAATAACCATAATAAAGGAAAAGACTAACGCCAAAATGGATGTGACTAAAAGTAACGCTAAAATTACGAAATTGTCCTAGAATTTAACGGAGACTAAACATGTCCCTGAACATTAGGTTACATTGGTTTAGACTAAAAGTAGTACTAAAATTACGACATTGTCCCGGACTACAGTGGAGACTGAGAAAATCTGGAACATTAATATTCAAATGACTGTGACTAAAAGTAACGCTAAAATTACGAAATTGTCCCAGAATTTAACGGAGACTGAACATATCACAGAAGATTAAATTATATTTGTTTAGTCTAAAAGTAGTACTAAGATTACCAAAATGTCCCAAATTCTAGTGGAGACTGAGAAAAACTCCGGAAGATTGTATTCAGATTGCCATGACTTAAAATATTGCACTAAATTTCCGAAAAATTTAGCGGACTTGAATGGAACCTGATAACTAGCCAGATGTTTTGGTTGTCAGAAATGGCAAAGACAAAGTGTAGCATCCTTTACACTACAGAAATATTATCCATCACATCACCATGCTGTCCAACATATCATACTCACTATCCAAAATACCTTGTGTTCGCTTAGAATGTAAGAGAAGATGAAAGCTCACAAAATATCTATCCCTTACGCCACAAAAATACTATCCATTACACTCACTATACCATCCATTATATCATACTCACTATTCAAAGACCCAATGTTATCTTAAAATTTAAGAGAAGGAGATAAAATCTCACAAAATAGACTATCTCTTACACTACCAAAAATTCGTGTTCGCTTCAGTCCTTCGCTCCATGTTAATGTCTAACAGCCATTTGGCATCACGTGACATGTTTGTGTATATGTGTTTGGGGTTGGGGACAACCCCCAAACACATATGCACAAACAGCCACGTGAACTGGGGCTGTTTCTTCTATTAACATGTCGCTCAGTCCTTACACTTCTCACGAAAGACATTGATGTTGACGCTTTTAGATCTTCTTGTCGAACCGAACACGAACGCGAATCACATTTTTCATTTAGATTTTCCATGCGCCAAATTTTATAGCGCATGCGCATGACGTCACAAATATGACGTCATTCGTGTACGTGCTTCCCGTCAACATCAATGTCCTTCGTTCAAAGTGTTACACACTCATTACTATAAATAGCACCCACTTTAATACACTCATTAAACCTAACTGCTCTCTATACACAAGCCATCAGCCAATCAGCAGTACTAAAAACAGCAACTATAAAAAATCAGCCACTGTTTCATACGGAGGGTAGACAAGCACACAATTTTTTGTTAAGGGATAAGCTTTTTAGTTATGGAAAGAAACAAACACACAATCGTTCTATGCTGTTTTAACTTTATGCATTTTTGTATCAGCCATCAGTGTCTGATTTTGTTTTGTTTTTCTTTTTATTATATTATATAGAATCACGAATGTTTCGTGATTGTTTATCTTTTGATTTTAGTTTTTATGTATATGTATATTTATATATATGTATTGTCATGCGTGCTATGTAGGAGATATTTATAGTTTATTTAAATTATTTTTTGGTTTTATGTATTTTTTTGTATAGAGTTTTATAGATTAAGTCGTTTAAGTAATAGAGATAAAGTTTATTTAAAGTATACATTAATTATATAAATAAATTTTTTGTCTTATTGTTTTTTAAAGAGTAGTATTATTTAAGTTGTTTAAAGGGAGATAAGTAGTGTTAAGTAAAGGGAGATAATAGGTATTGATTTTAACTTCAAGTAACATTGATATTTTAGTGTATCTTTGTACGTTATTTTATTTTAAAATTTAAGTAGATATTATGATTCTACAATTCGGCATTTGCATTTTATTATGTTAATGTAATTTGTTTTAATATATGGAGAATGTAGAATGTAGAATTGGAAGAAAATTATTTAGATTTTGTAATGTTTATTTATATGTTGCCGGAAAGTTCCGAGGAGTTAAGTTAAGTTATGATAAGGAAGGTCTGGAAGACAATTGTGTTTATCACAATTGGAAAGAAAGAAAAAGGAAAAGTATGGGAACAATAGGAATGGAACAGGTAGGGTGACGTCACGGTACTGGACACTTGCAACAATGTAGCAAGTACCGTGACGTCATGCCACCTGTTTCATTTCTATACAAAGTTTGAATCATTCGCGTTCGTGTCTGTGGATATTATAATATTATACCCAAATTATACAAATGACTAAACAAATTTTTAGGTAAGAGAATAATGTTTTTGAGAGTTAAACATAAATTATACAACAACTAAAAATTTTTTAGGACACTTTTGTATTAACCGACGAACCACGGTACCCGAATGCACCAACACATAGGGCCAAAGGGGGGGGGGCACTTCTTTGACCTCTAAACATGTTTTGACCGACATCCGTAAAACTTAATAGCTGACCCATCCCACTGAAAATAATTCTGCGGGCTCCCCTGCTTCGGCGGTGCCCCCTCCCCCCCCCACCGTTGTGGGCCCCCGGAATAATGTATGGCCTAGTTGTCCTACCCTGTCCGCGGCCCAAGCTGTTGTTCTACATTTGCATCCAATTAATGTAATTAGTGATTACCGACATATAAATTACGCAACACAGTTATTCAACATTTTTTATTTCATATAAAGCATGATGCTCCTGCTACTACTATTATAAGTAACTTACCAGTGCCAATGGTGCGACGCTAGCGTCGCTAGCAGGAATCGCAGGCGATCCCTTGATGCTTTGGTCGAACAGCGGAATTACACACATTGCACAAAATTGTTCATGATGAAAACAATGTATAAAAAATTAATTAAAAAAATATTGTAATATATTGCATATTTAAATGAATGGTGGTCAAGCTATGTACGAAAATATCCCCATTACCTTGCCGGGAATCACAGTAGATACAGAAAAAAATATGTTCTTTGTCTGTATTTCAAATATGGTATTCACGACCGCTGACGATCTTCAATTTATTTTAAATACCCTTACGTAGGCTATCAACTTAAAAATATTGCGAATTAGTACGCCTGTCATTAGTGGTTAAATTATGGATCAAAGATGACGGGTTCACTTTTTAAAAATAAATAAACGCTATGTATTACAAACATGACATACAGGCGAAATAAATTAGTGGGACTTGTCTTCTTTTGGTTGTTTTTAAGATTTTGATTAATATTGACTCCAATGGCTCTAAACCCATGAATATTAATTCACAACGACCGCAACTAATTGCGCCTGTAAATAATAGTCCAATTAAAGGATAAAAAGATGACATTTTGTACAAATTAAAGATGTATGTTACAGAAAATGATTGCATATACCAATTACTTTATTGGAAAAGCAATCATACTGAGGTTTTAAATATTGGCAAAGAAATCAAGCACAAGAAAAGTTCTATATAGGAGAAACCATCATGGTATAACAAAAGATAAGATACGGAAAACTCAGAGAGAGAGAGAGAGAGAGAGAGAGAGAGAGAGAGAGAGAGAGAGAGAGAAACCGCATGGACTATGTGTGTACTGAAATACGTCACCCAAAATGTTATTCTGGCATTAGGTACACTTTCTTTCTATGTATATAATTGTATTCCATCGAGCAGTTTCAACACGTAATTTATAGATTGACCAATCTTATTTGAGTTGATCTAAAATCCGGTTTAATATAATTCCTGATACCTACCTTCACCACAGAACTAGGAGAAAACCTTTAACGAACGTGTTACAGCTACACTTTTACAAAGAAACACTAATTTTGTTTCATTGAAATCAAAAGAACTATAATAAAGTTATTATAGACAATAATTATTTTTTTCATAAATAATAAAACATAGACATTTTCCATAAATACACCCATTGTAATTATAACACACACACACACACACACACACACACACACACACGCACTTGCATATGCATTCGGCAACTAAAAATATCAAGTGGGAATGGTATTTTATCAATCTTTTTCCTTTTTTTTTTATCAAAGACTCGATTGTAAGACGGAATCATATAAGATTAATTTATAGAATAATAAAATCAACGTTTTGCAATCAGTTATACATACATTAAAAATCTGGTTCTACTTTGTTTGCAGTATACGGCATACCGATTTATGAAATACATATTTTTATTGTCTGTTGATTAACAAGTATTTTCTTAAATGGGAAATAGAGACATAATAGGTGTTTACAGTAAAATATATATGAACCATACGTCTGTGCACTGCATCGTCCACTTTTGCTTATATGGTCAAAGCACCCAAGCAGGAAGAAGAAACACACTAGCTGATGTATATCATCAACTATTGGAGCTTTCCTGGTTTCTCTGCTATCACATTTAGTAATTTTGTATTGAGTTGAAAACTGCTTTTCAAATTTCTTTCAAACTAACAGAATTTTTCAATCTTTTGATGCAAACAAAGTATACTCATTAGGCAACAATGCCAGGACAGCATTTCAAGGTAGCATTTAGCACTTTGTATGCAGTGCATGTACCACCTTCTTTATCCAAACTTACAGAGGGACACAAAAAGTGTTCTGATAATATTTGGATGCTAAACTAGCCACAAAGAATCTCATTTCAAGAAGATTTCGTACTTTGATGCTGACTTTTCATTTACTTGATTCACAAATGGCTGTTACATATCTGAGAGTACAACAGTCTGACATCTGGGTTTATGAAAGTTTTTCTTGCGCAGAACATTTGTAATGAAATCTACTCCATTACTGTTACGAGTCAATGCTCTTAAAAAAAGTAACAGAAAAGAGTGAAAAGCAACAAGCTTTGTAACATTCAAGAAATATTTTTTTTTCCTTAGAATACAAGGTGAAAAATGAGAAAAAGAACTTACGGTATTGAGAATTAAATCCCAAAATAATCATATAATTACAGAAACAAGTCCTAATAATTTCAAGTCCTGAAAAAAATTCAGTATAAGTCAAAATTAAATGCAAAACTGAAGGTGAAGATGTGTCTGTCGTAGCTCCTAGAGTGTTGATGTGCCAACCGTCTTTTGTTGAATCACAGTAATATAATTTCAGGTTTTAATTCGCTTAAAATTCCAGTGAATATCTCAATCCAAGAATTTTATCAGAGCACTTTTGTATTTCCAGAAAAATAATCACTTGAATTCAATAATTTAAAGAAAATAAATTCCAGCCCAACTGGACACAACGTATAATACAACGTGAAAGTACTAGATCTTAAAGCACGACTGAAAAATCCTCTCGGTTACAAGATTATATAGTTCTCAACTTTACCTCAGGTCACAATTAACATTTTCTAAAATAAAAAAACCTATTACCTAATGGATAATAACCTTCTAGAATGATCCTAATGTTTGCCCAATAAAAAATGTTAGTTATTATTAGAAACCGATTGCTAAAATTAATATAGAACCTGGACTATGTCAAGTACATTAAGGAAATTCCAAAACCAAGACCGAGACCCAAATAAACATATTTACTTCTTTTGTTAATAATGCTCCTGATATTAAGCTCATACACAGAGAGAATATTTTAGCTATGTATTAGTTGTTAACAACAAATGTCAATTCAGGTCAAGCAAAAACTGAACTCAATTTTGGACAAGGTCAAGACCAACATACAATGTTACGTTACAATAACATATACTGAAATCAGTTTTTGCTTTTCTAAATAAAAAAACTAACTACCAAACAATGCAAATTAAATATACATAACACTTCCCATCATAAAGAAAAAGAAAGATATATGCATTAAAGCTTTCATTTGCTATTATTCAAATATACATGTAATAAAAAATTTCATAAGATGAACTCTTATAAATCACACAAAATATACATGAAACAATATATTTCTATACACATGAAAGTGCATCTGCTATTAGATTGTCTTTTCTCTTAATGTGACTGACATCAATATTATAATTCCTTCTACATCAAACTACACCTTTCTAGTCTCTGAAGTTTGGTTTTCATCTTGCTAATGAAAGTAACACAATAATTGGAGAAAGAGCTGAATTGATATAGACTACAAAGCGTTATAATGTCAATATCACAGCCAAACATTCCTTCCTGATTGTGGAATAATTTCTCTGGTGTTTATTTAATTTCTTAGAAAAATAGCCTACTGGATGATCTACCCCATTTGTATCTTCTTGAATCAAGACTGCTGCAACCCCAACATCACTTGCATCAACAGACATTTTAAATGATTGACTGAAATTTGGAGCTGAAAGAAATGGTGAACTTTTAAGTATGGCCTTTAACTTATCAAAGCCTCCTGACATTTTTCAGACCAATGAAACTTTTCTTGTCAATAAATTTGTCAGGGGCTCAGCAATTAGGGAAAAACTGGAACAAAATTTCCGATCGTATCCTGTCATACCCCAAAATAGCATCAGTTAATTCTCACTGATAGGCACAGGAGTTCAGAGATAGCCATAACCTCTATAGGTTGAACTTGTCCATGTCCCACGATATGTCCTAGAAATGTCAGACAAGCACGGCAGAACTCACTTTTAGATAAATTAATTTTCGAATTTGCATCAGTGAGTCTGTTAAACAATTTCCGAATTGTCTCTAAATGATCATTCCAGGTGTCGTTGTAGATGATGACATCATCGATGTAAGCATCACTTATCTAGACCAGATGTCATCATGTTCATTAAAAGTTTAAAAGCACTAGGCGAACCTTTCACCCCAAACGGCATCACTTTATATTGATAAAGTCCACTTGGAGTCACGAATGCCGAAATTTCCTTTGCCCTTTCCGTCAGTGGAATTTGCCAAAATCCTTTCAGAAGGTCAAATTTGGTGGCATACCTTGCATTTCCAATTTTATCAAGGCAGTCTTCGATTCTTGGCAATGAAAATGAATCTGTTTTAGTCACACTTTTCACCTTTCTATAATAGGTGCACATGCGGAAAGTATTAACTGGTTTCAGAACAATGATACATGGTCAACTCCAATCGCTTTTACTCGGTTCTTTGAATCATTCACCAGCAAATACTGAATTTCTATTTTCAAACATTCCTGCTTGAGAGGGTTCATCCTGTACTGGTGTTGTTTCACAGGTGTGGAATTTTACAATTTCAACATCTTGGTAGATTTTAATTGTTCTTGTAGGAACATCTGGCAATAAGTGCTCCTTTTCAATTAATAACTGTTTTTATTCATTATTTTCGCGTTGCTGCAAATGTGCAAGTTTCTGGTCCAGATTATTCATAATGTCCGACTTTGTTACTCTAAAGTCAATAAGGTCCGATTACATGCCATCGCTTAAATCATCACTGTGTGGAACAGGTACAACTAAATTATTTGCAGGATTAACCTGGCCATCTCTATCACCATACTGGTACTTCTTTAATACATTTATATTTCAGGAGTACTAGTATCATAATTTAACCCACTCATTTTCTTCATAACTTTGTAAGGGCCATAATACTTAAACTGAAGACAATTTTGAAGAATGAACAAGAGAGACAGAACTCTGTTACCAGACTAAAAATTATCTCCATTGTGGTTCTGTCGTACCTTAATATCACTTTGGATTTAAATTGCTGGATGCCCAACTCATGCATAACTTGCTGGAACATTCCAGACATAAAATTTGACCCTTGATCAGACTGGACAGATTTAGGAAGGCCAAATTGAGTAAAAAAATACTTTATCAAAACTTTTACTATTGTTTTAGCTTTAATATTCCTCAGAGGATTTGCCTTTGGGAATCTTCCATACGCACACATTGTGGTTAACAAGTATTGGTAACCTGACTTGGTCTTAGGTAAGTGAGCCGCAGAATCTATCATTGTTCTGGTAAATGGTTCGTCAAATGCCGGAATAGGTTGCAAATGAGCCTTAGGTATCTTCTGACTGGGTTTTCCTACCACTGACAAGTGTGACAAGATCTGCAGTATTTACAAACATCACTTTTAATTTTTGGCCAATAAAAGTAATTCAAGATTTTGTGATAAATCTTATGATCCCAATATGACCAACCAAAATAGTTTCATGGGCAAGACTAAGAATTTATTGTTTATACGATTTTGGAACTACAACTTGACCACTCGTCACCGGCAGATAAAACAGGTGGTCTTCATTTTCTCATAAAAACTCTATGTTTAAAAAAATAACAAAGAGGTACTTCTGTGGTACTAATGGCCCTCTGAAAGAAATAGGAGATCTCAAGATCTCTTTCATGTCCGACGAGAAGTGATTGTCGTTTGTCACCCAGATGAGAATAAAGAGAATGAGTATTTAAAAGAGGATCACTGTGATCAGTATCTTCAAACTGATCAAAACAGGAGTAAAAGCGACCTCATCAAAAACCTGAACAATATACGTGTCAGCTAAACGAATACATTTCTGATCAACATCATTCTCAAGAGCTTTGTTTACCAATGCTCTAGTAACTGCATACGCTTGGTATAAATAAGGGATTTCTTTTTCAATAGGATCGACTTTCTGATCAAACAAGGCTTGTCAGTTAGAAGTGGATTAACCACAACGTTATCTCTAGCTAGGTCAATTCTCTGCAATAAATGAATACCCTCAGTGGGTAAAGACGACACTGTTCCGACTGCCACAATTCCTGAGATTAAGTCCGACGACATATTTACACAATGGAGAGGAACATCAACAAAACCGCACTCTTCTCCCTGAATAAGAACACTCTCATTAGAAGAAGACTTCTCAGAAAGAGGCAAAGTACCTGATAAATAAAGACTCTGAGAAGCTCCTGTGTCCCTTTAAATTTTAATAGGGATAAGATTGGAAGAAGCACCAATGAATGATATAGAACCCTTCGACATGAATGGTTCATAATTATCCATAATAAAATCAGACTGGTGTTTGTTTGACCCAACAAACGCATTACTTTCAATATATGACCGTGACCTTGACCTCATAGAAATAAGAGCATTTGGAATAGGTCTTTCTTGATTTTGTTGCTTATTTTTCAATTTGAAGCAATCAAAAAAAAGTGTCCTTTCTCCTTGCAATATGTACACGTAGGAAGAGATATGGATTTCTGATTAATCTTATCAGAAACTTGATTTCTGAAAGTTGTGCCAGATTGAGATTTGGAAACTCGTATTAGGCTGAAATACTTTTTTACCAGAAGACTGCTGAGTGGAAGACTTATCGACAAAAGAAATTTTATCAGCTAAGGAATACTCGTCCGGAGTAGGAGCATCATTTTCTAAAGTTTCGATCTTATGCTCATCAAGATAAGTCTTAACGTCAATATGGACACAGTTATTGAACTCTTCAGCTAATATAAGCTGTCTGGGATTTCGTAATCTTGATCAACTTTCTTGGCTAGGCACCACCTATCAATAAACTGTTCTTTTTCTCTTGCAAATTCGAAATGAGTTTGTTCAGTTGCTTTTTTTTTTATAGTTCCTGAACTTTTGTCCATAAGTCTCAAGTACTAACTCATAACCCTTTAAGACGCATTCCTTAACCAGATCATAGTCAGCACTTTGCTGTGACTGACAAGGAAGCGTCGATGTCTCGGGCTTTGCCAAAGAGTGCACTTTGTAATAATAGGGTCCAATACTCTCTTGGCCATTTCAAATTTTCAGCAATTTTTTTTTCAAAATAAGGAAAATATTTATCTACCTCTTTTTCTCTAAAATTGAGTACTAACCTAATATTCTTAATAACATCGAAACTTGAATTTTTGTGTAGAATGGAAGACTGCTTTTCACTTGCCAGTTCAAATTCTTTTAATCCAAACTTATATTCCCCTTCTTCCTTTTCTCATTCTCTCTGCATTTCTATTCTTCCTTTTCTTTTTGCATTTGCTTTTGTTTCTCCACTTCCTCCAACTGCAGTTGCTTTTCTTCTTTCTGTAACTGCAGTTGTCTCTCTTTCTCTTCCTCCAATTGCATTTGCATTTGTTTCTCTCTCTCTCTCTCTCTCTCTCTCTCTCTCTCTCTCTCTCTCTCTCTAATTGCATTTGATTTTCTTGAAGCTCTAGCTTTCTTAACTGAATTTCATTCTCGCATTTCAATTTCAATTCTGTAACTTGTACGTTAGAGTCAGTTGGAGAATTACCAATGAAATCCAAAGCACTTTAATCCAAAACATTTTGTTCCACCAAATATTGGATCAAAGTATTTTTTCATTTCTTGCTTCGTTAAAGAAGCCTTTACCTCAGAAAGATCATACTTTTGGGCAAGCTGAAGTAATTCAACCTTTTTAAGGCATTCTAACTGTTCATGGGTAGGATTTGAAATAAAGATCTCCGCTTTAGATGACATTGTAAAAGCTTTTTGGCTTCACTAAAGATTTCTAAAATGTAAAATAATATCTGGAATATAGAAAAGTTCAATATAAGGTGAAGTTAAATTTAAAAAAACAAAATTTTATGAAATATTTTAGAGAAATTTGTATCCAAAGAACGAGTGCCCAATTTTCTGTTACGAGTCTATGCTCTTAAAATAAGTAACAGAAATGAGAGAAAAGCAACAAACTTTGTAACATTTAACAAATAATTTTTTCCCTAGAATACAAGGTGAAAAATGAGAAAAAGAACTTACGGTATTGCGAATTAAATCCAAAACTAGTCTTAGAATTACAGTCACAAGTCCTAATAATTTCAAGTCCTGTGGTAGCTCCTAGAGTGTTGATGTGCCAACAATCTTTTGTTGAATCACAGTAATATAATTTCAGGTTTGAACTCACTTTAAATTCCAGTGAATGTCTCTATCCAAGAATTTTATCAGAGCACGTTTGTATTTCCAGAGAAAATAATCACTTGAATTCAATAATTTGAAGAAAATAAATTCCAGTCCAACTGGTCACAACGTATAATACAACTTGAAAGTGCTAGATCTTAAAGCACGACTGAAAAATCCTCTGTTACAAGATTATATAGTTCTCTACTTTACCTCAGGTCACAATTAGCCTTTTCTAAAAAAACCCCAACCTATTACCTAATGGATAATAACCTTCTAGAATGATGCTAATGTCTACACAATGAAAAAAGTTAGTTATTATTAGAAACCTATTGCTAAAATTAATATAGAACCTTGACTATGTCAAGTACACTAAGGAAATTCCAAAACCAAGACCGAGACCCAAATAAACATATTTACGTCGTCTATTAATAATGCTCCTGATATTAAGCTCATACACTGAGAAAATATTTTAGCTATGTATTAGTTGTTTACAAAAAA
>JAECUM010094131.1:0-13240 GCA_016617855.1 Megalonaias nervosa | reverse complement strand
TGATAGGATTTACAACTCCGTGTAACCGCGCATGCGTAAATGAATTCTGTGGTTACCATATGAAACGTTTTTGGCGTGGAAGTGTAGGACCAAAACTATGTTTGAGATGTGGTGTTCGGGTCAGAGGAAAAACGCAGTTGTCTGTGCAATGTGGTGGTAAAAGATACAGAGAGCTGAAACGATATTATGATAAAAAAAATCTCTCATAACAAGTTTTGAAGACTATCTCGCCAGATTTTCACCTCAAAAATAAAATAATAATTTAGACAAATAATATTATTATACAAATGAAGCAAAATGAATTTGAGAAACATCCCACCATAACCAATTATGAAGCATCTCGTGATGATGTCATCAGGATCTGTCGACTAAAAAAACCAGTCGGTGTTATCACTAATACTAGTTATTTCGTGTTTACTGTTGGGGAAAAACATTATTACTCTCACAGATTCGTGTTCGAATGTTTTCATGGAGTAATCAAATATGGACTTGTAATCGATCATATTGATGGGAATCCAAAAAATAATTCTTTATCGAATTTGCAAGCTATTACACAGAGTCAGAATGCTGCACGCGGTGGTACTGGGAAATATAGTAAGTTTCCGAAAGTTGTTAAATCCGTGAACATGGAGACTGGCGAAGAAATAATATTTAAATCAATGAATTCAGTTAACTAACATTACTAACATTTGCATGCATAACTTCTGTACTGGGTAATTTTACTGGCTGAGGTTTTACTGGTTGAGGTTTTTGTCTTACTAATCGTGCTAGTCTATCCTTGATTGAGGAGAATGCTTTACCGGCAAGGTCTACAACAGTACTAATTCCTTTTTCACGAATAACGTCGATGGCTTTCATTCCCAACTGCTTTGCAACAGGTATTCCGTTTGTAGCTAACCTTCTAAATAGACCCTGAACAACATCACCAAGTCCATCTCCGTAGTACGCGCTATATGTTGGTAATCTCGAATTTATCACCCTGACCATGGTCGGTCCACGTTGAGCATTATGTATGATCATCTTATTTTCTTGTCACTGATTTAATTGTATACCCGATCAATCACTGTGGTAATCATCGGCGATTTCATCAATGAGGCTCGATAAACATTAATATCCATGATACAACCTGTAAATAATCTCTGACAAATAGCAGCTGCTTCATTAATGATTTCTGGGGAATAATTACCGGCTCCTTGACTTCCCCATCTACACTAACCCAAAGCTAATGAACAGCCATAAATTATCTAGAAAAGGCATATTTCAGACGGAAAACTTCACAACTGGATTGAGCACATCTTGCTGAGGAATCACGTCTGGTCTAGTGTTATCATTGCCATAACACGTAGCTTCCCAGTAGCTTACATTAGCAGCAATCATGACCTGCTAAAGACGACTGATAAGCTAGGATTAATTTTGAACTTTAAAAGCTTAAAGATCCAAACGTTGCTCAAGCGTTTTAGGCAGCAGTAGGCAAAACGATACACTGCTCACAATTCTTTGTGCTGAGGAAATCAACTTAGACTTCTTGATCACCACCTGCACCACGGCAGTAATAGGCATTGCCAGCGAGATGCTTGGCAAGTGGGGAACTCACAACAATCTGCAACAAATATCTGGCAAACATTAGAATGACCTTCCCTATGGACCCTGTCTCTGATCGTCACTCTTTCTTTTAGAAAGGGAATCTGCAGCTGTGCAAGTAGTACCAAACGATCAGCCTCATAAGTCATCCAAGCAAGGTTATGCTTAAACGAATCCCCAACAGACTGAAACCTCAAGCTGAGCACACCATTCCTGAAGCACAGACAGGTTTCAGAGAATGAAGTAGCACTGTATAACGGTTCTTCGAATCATAGAGTCTTCTGTGAACAAAAATATCTGCTGCATCGAAAATACCTCTATCATGTCTTAACTGACTTCCAGAAGTCTGTGGACACGGTATGGAAGGTAACCTTATGGGCCACATAAACCCAGCATAAATGCAAAATTAATAAACACCTAGAACACCTGTATAACAAGGCAACTAGCGCAGTTCTCGTCATTGACAACATCGGGTATTGGATCATAACCACGGTCGGAGACTGACAATGGTGCCATCTCTCACCCACTCTCTTCAACATCTACCTGGAAAGAATCATGTCTGAATCCTTGATGCCCTGGAACACAATGTGGGTAGAATTATTGCTGGAGGCAGAACAATCTCCAACCTGCGCTTTGCTTATGATACAGATGGCTTAGCAGGAGATATTCAAGAACAGGAAAAGTTAGTAAACCGTTTTAAACAAGAAGCAATAAGGTATGGGATGGAGATCAGCACTAAAAAGACCAAGATAATGACAAACAAACATAGTGGCATCCAAAAGGAAATAAGAGTGAATGGACAGAAGCTCAACAAAGTTATAAGCTTCAATTACCGCCTCTGATGAAAGTTCAAAACTAATGTTCTTTACGCGGTTGTTCCGACAACAATTATTCTGGCTAGACTGAAGAATATTCGGAAGGACAGCAACATTACGTTCGGGTACAAGATACAATTGTGACATAGGAAGATCTGCTCACCACCGTAAAGACAGGTAATCTAAGATGGTATGTCACATCTCACGCTCATCTGGCCTGACAAATGCAATCCTACAGGGCGCAATGAGAGGGAAGAGAAAACGAAGCAGACGGAAGAAGAGATTGGAAGATAACATCAAATAGTGGACAGGCGTGGACTTTGCAAAATCCCAAAGATCATTGGAGGATAGGGCACAATGAAGAGATATTTCGCAAGGTCATCAGTGGCGTCCCTACGACGAGCCAGCTTAAGGGAGAAATGATAAAGTGAAATAATGATGCTGACAAATGTCCAAGAGGAAGAGGAAGTCAGCTCTTTGGAATCGGATTAGATAATGCTATCATACAGTTTGAAAGACTGATGTATTGAATTAGTGTTCTATGTTGAGGTATTGTAGATGTCCTCTTTTAAAGCTTTTCATTGTGATATACTAGTTTATTTTAGATCATGAAGCCGTAGTAGCTCAGTTGGTAGAGTGTCTGACTCGCATTTGAATCATCACAGTTTCAACTCCATGATAGGCTGCTTCGGTGTGTCATTTGGAAAGTCACTTAGCTAACAATTATTGTTGCATGATATAGCCAATAATATGCTAAAATTGAGGTAAACCCCACAAACGTCATACACAGTTTGTTTGGTCAGCTTTCATACTATGTTATGCAATGTAACGTATGGTGTCTACTCACCTTGGATATTTAAAGGACACAATGGAAAGATAAATAATATGTATGTCCTCAAACATACATGCTTACTCTAAACAAAGCAATATACTCTACACAAATATAGACTTTGTACATATGCTATAACATTTTCTGAAACACAGTTAACACTTTAATCAATAATGGGTGAAGAGGATTAAAGTTGCGATGGCGATTTAATCAGTGTCGTATCTTAGGTTGTTCTTAAAAAACTGTAAATTATGCGTTTTGTGAGCCCAACTTTGTACTAACACAGTTCCAAGTGCGCTCTTTGTAGTGGAGTCTTCTAAATCACATTTAAAATTATATTTATGAGTCCAATGTAAGACGAAGACTGACACAAAACAAAACAAAAACGAAACACCTCGCCGTGTTCATTCACGAAGTTTTCTTTGAAATAGCGTTTCTCTCAATAAAACAACTGATTGTAGACTATGCATGAAAAAGAAAATATGTTGGATGCATGAATAAATTAGGGCCTGATCTAGACGACATACCTTCTCAACCCCACAAACCACTCCTGATCTAGAGAATAAACCTTCTCAACTAGTTCACCCCTTCTGCGCTTTGGAAAGTTCACAATGAGAGGGAAGTACATGATAACGTTTAATATACTTATCTTTCGGCGGAGTGTATACAATTATAATTGTTTCTCCGCCTATCTCTCCATCTATTCAAAACTCTTTATAGAGGGTTTTTTTTTTCTTCCTTTTTGGCACGATAACTTTAGTTTTCGGCATCTACAGTGACCAAAATTAAGAAATGGCGACACATCCATTGTCTTCGTGCTACTTGCGTTTTCCACAGTGATCTTCCCGAGCGTTGCGTTCAAAAAGCTATCTGGAGAGTTTCATGCCTCTTCTGGCAAGGATATCTCCACCGCTGTATAGTAGGCCATTTTTTCCTCGGCTACGATCTCTTACAACGCCTATCTCGATTGCGCCAATTGTGCTTCATGCACTCGGTCGGGGATATATACTACTTCGTCTGCAGGTTTGGTTCGTTTAGGATAGAAGATATGTGCCCAAGCGAAGCATGCTTTTTGGTTGGTCTAGGAGCTCAGTCTGTTCGAACGTTCTTCCCATGTCCGTTTTTGTCGTCCTGAAGACAGTATGTACTATGTCGGAATTTCGGACTTGCGTTTGTCGAGGTGGATGGCTCCCATAGCTTACTTGGCGGACCTCGTCTAGCCGTTCGTCCATATCGTCTTTCAAATGATATATACAACGTCTCACTTTGATAGGTACCCAAATCATTAGAGGCCCTCTTACTGGCTAGAATTCCATTTCTTAAAAGTTTATTCGGACTGTTTCTTTACCATGGCTCTCGTTCTGCCCGGATACCTCTGGAGCACTGTATTTTGCTACAACAACATTTCTGCAATTGATTGTCGAGTTGCTTGCTTTCTTTAAGTTGTCGAACTTATTTTCCTAATTGTGGGGTCTCAATATTTTCTACAAGGACACGTATCTAATGGGCTGTTGAGTCTACCGTATAGTTTTAGATGTGGGGACATTGTGGTACGTGTGTTGGTGCCTTGCTAATTGTGGTGTGTGAGCTGGTCCCTATGAGCTCTATGTAGCCGGGCCCAAACAATGCCAGGGTTACTCTATGGGTGGTGGTTTTCGGGCTAGCTTCTTGTCATGGGAAGCTTTGTGTGGTATCCGATTGTTCTACGAGTTCTAGAAACCTCTTGGAGGCCTCGATGAAAAAAAAAGTGCTTGTCCTGACCACTTTTCCCATTATAAATTTAGCCTGCTATGGAGGCCCTGGTGGATTGCTATGTATGCTATGTTACCTACCGTATTTCTAATTTTGTCTTTATGGTCGTTTCTGGTTAGAAATAAATGTGCTTTTGTTCCAACGTTACTTTAATAGAGACGTTTGTCGCTTTGCGTGACCTGAGCTTAGGATGATCTTCGCTAAAGACCTTGCTGAAGTGTCGTCTGATACTAGACAGCCATCCTAACAACAAGTACATTATTGATGCATGATACTTATAACCGATATTTGCTTTTGATTACTTTTACTTTGTTGAAAAAACAGACCACATCATGTTGGTTAATAACATGTTTTTCAACAGGCATTTAATGCTTCAGAGAAGTAATAATTGGTTTTCACATGTGTAGGTAGGGTAAGTTCGGTAGTTAAAATTCTTTATATTGTGGAATGTATCTTCCCTGTGTCGCCATTGCCGTGGCTGGGAACTATATTAATTTTCTGGTTCATTGTACAAGCCGTCCGGCTTCATTAAAGTAAACAGATTTGCAAAGATTTAAGTTCTGAAATGAACATGGGGAAAGTTTTCACCCAGCGTGAGGGCATTTTCAACAATGCTTTAACGTTTTGTCATCAATCTGAGTCTTTTGTACTTTGTATTTTTAAACTGTGAATTCAAGATTGTTGCCTCAAAGTCCTTGGTATCTCTCTCTCTCTCTGTCTCTCTCTCTGTCTCTCTCTCTCTCTCTCTCTCTCTCTCTCTCTCTCTCTCTCTGCCAAGTTTGGGGTCACTGTGCACGCAAGCGTCATCTGAGAAGCCGTTGTCAAACATTCTGTCCAACATACTGTTTTTAACCCCAACTTACTCTGATTTATCGGCAGTAGACACCGGTAGATACCGTGAAGTGCCCATAAACTGCTTGTCGCTACTTATGTCAATATCCCATTATCCCCAACGGCAAAAGCCGCAATGTTCAGCACATATGACTGCATTTCTACAAATTAAAAACTTTATGAATAATGTAAAATGAATTGCAATTAATCATTCAAGATATTAAATAAGTGGTCTATAACTGAATCTTTTAAATTGTAGAAGTAGTTACAAACTATGAAATTTTAGATGTGCGATATGGAATAACAGATTGAATACCTGTATCGTATTCCGTATCAGCTATGCAAATTAAAATGGGTATGTAATATAAATGTGTATTATATAGTTTCATATTAACGCAGAGAAGAAACTTCAGTTATATTTATTAATGGATAGACCTCAGATGGGGAAACAAAATGCAAAATGAATATCTGGTTTTGCAAATATAGTAAACAACACTTTGTTCTAGCAAATTGATATGATTTATGCACGTATTCTTGAGAAGAAAAAAAACCCCACCTCTGATTGTACTTTTTATCTTTTATTTACAAGAGCTATTTGTGTTTTGAAAATAAATACAGTAGTATTCTAATAGGGGGTGTTTATTGGAGTCCTCTTAGCATTAGTACCATGGCCCTAACAATCCCGCAAAAACCAGCCTAAACATAGACTAGGGCCCCAGCAACAAGCCTGAAATATAACAGTTATGTTTAATCACGCGTGTAACACCTGATCCAGTTCTATAACTTCCTTTCTTCGTGGGACTAATAACGTACTGTTTGAATTTTTTTGACATACCATAATGGATATATATTGATCTACAAGCTTCGATATCTTACGAATTGATGTTGCTCTGTAAGGGGAATGGTGGTATTAGAAAGGGGGAATACTATTGGAATAATAACGGTATATCTGAAAATATCAACGATTAAAATATGATTGTAGTGAGTGTTCTATATCAATATTGCTGTTGTTTATTGCCAGACATGGATGGTGTAATTAGAATTTTCGCTATGATTGCAACAACGGAGACTTTGTATTATTGCATGCAATTTTACAGCTTTTAAGTTTAATACTACCACCACCACCATCGCTACTACTAATTATTATCATCATCATCATCACCGTCCTTTCTTTCTCTTTTTCAATTATTTCTTTCTTTCCTTCTTTTCCTATTTCCTTTTATTTTTCGCAGGAAATCTAGAGTCTGTATATCTTATGTTTTCGATCAGAAGCTAATATTTGTTCTTGAACCTTTTGTTTTCTATGTTTCTCTTAAGAATTAAAAATACCACAAAAATACATCAAAGTTAATTTTCGCAACGCTGTAACAGCCAGGCTTACATTTATTTAAAATATGTGTATTTACTTGCATGATAACATAACTTTTCTTGTAATAAGTTAATCGAAGAAGTCTTTTTTTCTTATAACAAATGCCATATATGGTTGATCTATTATACTGATATTCGTGAGGTAAAATAATACCAATGTGAACCACGGTCTAGTTTAAAAACTTAATTTTAATAATTTGTTTATATAACTGTATTGCATAAATGAATGCAAACAAAGAGAACAGAGATATACATCTGTAATGGCTTGTTAAAGAAATGAATATAATACGTGTCTGCCATCCACACGGTTTATATAGATTGTAAGATTGTCTGCAAGGAGTTGAGTGAACCATTTGTGACATTTACCATTCAGAACGTTCACAAAAGTTACGAGTCTACGGAGTACATTTTCCAACACGGGTAATAATAAATCACTTGTGCTGACTTCAAACGAGGTCATGGTTTATTCAGAAAACTGTTTGCATTTAAGTGATAAAATTGGTTCGCACTGGCGTCAAAGCTCACCAAATATTTAATTACTTTTCAGCCTATTTATAAAAAGGAACAGTCAAGATGCATTGGTAATATGAAGACGTACTATTGATTGCCATAATAATAAGAAACAATTTTGTGAAGGAGTGTCGATTGTGCAACTCATTTTATCTATTCACATTCTTGTCTTCATAATCTATGATTAAATATAGCTACACCCTTCTCCCAGGGTTCCATTCCTACAAGAAATTGAGAATTTATACAGGTTTAAAGGAGACCAAAAATCAAAGTAGTATATATGAATAAGGTTTCTATCTCAGAGACCCCCTTCCCCCTCCAAAACCTTCTATGTTGACATCATGTCAGCTCAAAATAATGACTTTTATATATTCTGACAAAATATGTTTTGTCGGGGTAAGGGGGTCCATGATCTAGAAACACTTGTTTATATATACTACTGTTACAGCCATGTTTTATGAACATTATTTTCGTATTTGCTAACTCTCATACTGTTAATAATACGAAACTCGCGTATTAAATCGTCCATATCATATTTTACGCCTCACAAATAAGATCGTATCTAGTCTAGACAATCTAGATTTATTTCTATTTAAACAATAAAATATTATATAATACGGAGTTTGAGAGAACGTCAATAAGAAATGTTGGATTTGATCTAACAAACATATTTTTTTAAAAGATTTAATTCCATTAAATCAGCTTCGAGATATACTGGTATAAAACCTAATATAATAAGCGATTGTATTAAAAAAGTTGGTTATCATTTATCGAGCAAGTACAGATCAATATGGTTGTTTGCTGACGAAGACGATGAGCGAATAGTGGGTTGGATCCAATGTTATTCATCGACATGTCATTTACATATAATACAAATGAATCTCATCCTTCTTAATTGAATTTATTGCATTGTGGTAAATTTTTCATTTTTACATTGGGCACCATCACTTAATCCTTATCACATTTTTGCACAGCACACAATGTGCAAGTATTTATTTTAAAATTACATTGCTTTTTTTAAATTCTTAACACACAGTTCAACAGATATAGTTATGAGGATCTCTCGGAAACTTTTTAATGTGCAACCCAGAACTGGTCTCCTCCTGTCTCTCTCGCTCGCCATGTTTCTGTTTCTATTCGAGGACTGGCTAGTATTGCGTCATGGGACCACGTGGGATGTCGTCTCATCAAAACTCGGAAAAACTCGGCAATTTACGGAATCGTGGTATCTTCCACGCAATATAATCACCACCCGCCTACGATATGTAATTTATAAACATTACAGTCGAATTACAATTTGTAGAGAATTACATACATAAAAGGAAAACTTTAATTTCTGGTCTCCTTTAAGGCCTGGATACGAGCGCATTCATTTGTCATTGCTAGAATATTTACATGCGTCAGCTCACTTGTTAGAGCGTGGTACACGTTAAATAAAATTGCCGTTTTGGATACCAACCAAGGCTAGCCAAACCATCCAATATCTGATGCATCATATAGCTAAAAAGAAGTGTTAAAGTACCGTTGAAACTAGCTACAGGAAAACCAGGTAATATATTCTTACATAATATAACATGCTTAATTTAATATGAATGTTCGAAATTGAATATATCTGCTGATTTATGTAAAACATCTTTAAGATCGTTTTCATCTTTCTTCGTACTGTTAGATGTAGCTGTATAATTACCATGTTAATAATGCAACCTTAAAATTGCCTGGACATGCGCATTAACTAACAACTTCATGTACCACACTCAAGATCATTTACACAGTTCCTGACTGTGTGAAAATTTACATGCAGTAAACTAAACGTAGCCCTTTGCACAAATAGATGCCCCTGCCTTAGAAAATACAACTGTTTAATCAGCAAAGATTTCTATACATTCTTTTAATTTTAATCCATATAACGTTGTGGACTTTCAGAGACAAAACTATGGTGATAATTTTCTAATTCGTTTCCTGGAGAAGGATGTACATATTTAGAAATAAAACAAGTACTTTATTATTTATTCAAAATAATCCTAGTACCAAAATATTAATAAAATAGTTGGTAGATATACACACAGAAGATTGAAAACGTAAGTAGCTTTTGTGTATTCGGCATTCTCTATTTCTCGCTCTCACTGTATCTGTCCTTCGCGCTACCTTTCTGACTGATACATATTAAACAATAACTTACTTATATAGTATCCGTTACAAAATCTGATATCAGTTACACAGTTATCGAAAAGAAATAACAGAGCACTTATGACAGAACAAAACAGAACATAATTTAACTTCATTGCAGAGCGCTCTGGTGGCCTAGTGGTTAGAGCGTCCGCCTCGGATGCGGGAGGTCGCGGGTTTGAACCCGGGCCGAGTTGTACCAAAGACTTATCAATATGCTACTAACAGATGTCTCGCTAGGCGCTCAGCATTAAGAGGGCGGTGTTAGGACTGGTCGACCTGATGTCAAGATAATGTGACTGGGTGGGACATGATGTTACATGTCTACGGTTTGATGCCCCAGTGCTAGACATTACTATAAACTGTCACACTGCAGACAACGTAGCGATATGACTGAAGAATTGTTAAAGCTACATTACAAATCCAGATCACATTGACAACTTCATTGCAAGATTATGTCTAACACTATACATATTATATTAAGTAGAGATGTAACTTATCGGTTATGATTACATCACTGATGGAGATCCGACGGGTATAACAAGACATTTGTGATGAAAAGTTTGAACATACCTTGACAAAATGCGATGAAACGGCGATACACCCAACTGTTACATCGGAATAAAATAATTTAAATATCATTTATGTAAATTTAGTTGTTCTTATCTGCACGTTATGATTTTCATTATTTTGCGAGCCATTCAATTTGTATGTATTAACATTTCTTTTGAGATACTTATAAGTTATATATTAGATTCTTATTTCATCAACATATCAAAATACTGACTTTGGAAAGGATAAGGCAGTTCACGACGTGTATCTGCGAGGCAGATAATTCACATTAATTTTATATATCTGGCTAAGTTTTCATACCTTTTTGCTTCATTAGTAAGCATTGGATGTACGGAACGTTGTAAACATTGTTCTCTTTTTATAAACATGTTAACAACCGTTCAAAATTAAAATATTGTAAAATATCCGAAAGCTCAACTTTCAGAGAAATCATAAACACCGAAATGCTAAGGCTGGATATATGTATATGTCATTCTATCAACGGAGAGTAATGGCTGAGATACCCTTTCTCAATAAAAGAAAGCAATTTGAAAGCTATCAGCCAATAGGAATATAGTGCAATATAACTTAATACACACTTTTTTAAACGGTCCTCTTTTTTTCCAGCAATATACATACCCCATTACGGGCATTGCGTTGACGTGCTTTTAAACCCACTACAACTACTACATTACCAAAGATGAATGGCTAATGAATTCCAAATTGGTTAAACTTATTTCCTGCTCAGTAAAAGAGCAATGAACTGTTTTAGTAATCACATTTTAAAATGATAAGGCCATTTGTGTGACTGATAATATTAAACAAACAACTAATAATAGAGATTGCGTATATGTTATTATACATTTTGCAGAAATTATACACGCTAGTGATTTCAGAAATAATAATAATAATAATAATAATAATAATAATAATAAATGTGCATGCACAAAGTGTTAAAAGAGTGTCTCCTCACAGTTGGAGCGCGGATAGTTAACCTGAATCGTAGGTTTCATGCTGTTTTATCCTGTAATACTTCAATAACTGTAGAAGTTCTAACAATACAATGAAAAGTCGTTCCTAGAAGCTGTAGCAATATAAGTGTGCAATACCCCTCAATTTGAATAAAGGTCAAGGGTAATGTGTATGATAAAGTCAAGAGTAATGTGTATGATGAAGTCAAGGAAAATGTGTACGATAAAGTCCAGAGTAATGTGTATGATGAAGTCAAGGGCAATGTGTACGATAAAGTATAGGATAATGTATATGCTAATGTCAAGGGTAATGTGTACGATACAGTCAAGTGTAATGTATATGATAAAGTGAAGTGTAATGTGTATGATAAAGTCAAGAGTAATGTGTATGATGAAGTCAAGGAAAATGTGTACGATAAAGTCAAGGGTAATGTATATGATAAAGTCCAGAGTAATGTGTATGATGAAGTCAAGGAAAATGTGTACGATAAAGTCAAGGGTAATGTATATGATAAAGTCCAGAGTAATGTGTATGATGAAGTCAAGGAAAATGTGTACGATAAAGTCAAAGGTAATGTATATGATGAAGTCAAGGGTAATGTGCGTGATAAATTCAAGAGTAATGTGTATGATAAAGTCAAGGGTAATGTGTATGATAAAGTCAAGAGTAATGTGTATGATAAAGTCAAGGGTAATGTGTATAATAAATTCAAGAGTAATGTGTATGATAAAGTCAAGGGTAATTTGTATGATAAAGTCAAGAGTAATGTGTATGATAAAGTCAAGGGTAATGTGTATGATAAAGTCAAGAGTAATGTGTATGATAAAGTCAAGGGTAATTTGTATGATAAAGTCAAGAGTAATGTGTATGATAAAGTCAAGGATAATGTGTATGATAAAGTCAAGAGTAATGTGTATGATAAAGTCAAGGATATTGTGTATGATAAAGTCAAGGATATTGTGGCAAGGGTAATGTGTATGATGACGTCAAGGATAATATGTATGATAAAGTCCAGAGTAATGTGTATGATAAAGTCAAGGATAATGTGTATGATAAAGTCAAGGATAATGTATATGATGAAGTCAAAGATAATGCGTATGATAAAGTCAAGGATAATGTGTCAAGGGTAATGTGTATGATAAAGTCAAGTATAATATGTATGATAAAGTCAAGAGTAATGTGTATGATAAAAATCAAGAGTAATGTGTACGATAAAATCAAGGATAATGTGTATAGTAAAGTCAAGGGTAATGTGTATGATGAAATATTGGATATATGTAGCAATTCAGTAATTTAAGGTTTTACTGCAGTCATGATAGACGTGCTAACATAACCACGAACAGTCACTTCCAAAGGATATTGCGAAAATACAAATATGTAAGACCTCTCAATATCAATACAGGTCAAGGGTACTGTATATGACAAAAAGTCGGATATACCTGCCTCTTTCACTAGATCTCATATTTTTTCTTATTCTTCCAAATTTGTAAATGAAAGCTTTATTACAATCGCACCATGTGAATTAATAAACGATTTTTCTGTATAAGCAATTGGGCGTGTCAGTAGAAACATATTTTACCAGATGGCGCTCCCAACAATGTTTATTTATCTTATTATCCCGACGGGGAAAAAAAAAGTATCAGAAACCATACAAATCGAATTTAGACCAAAAGCTACTAATAAACGGCAAAACTTAAAATTTAAGATCATTATTTTAGTCACGTGTGTATCTACTATCGATGTAAATACAGATTAGAGCTTTCCTTTGTTCCTAGTGATAGGACTGTATGTCCATTACTCTGATTCGAGGTAAGGTGGTAGTTTCTAAAACACCATGTCAAATGTTACTTTACTTTATATGTAG